>CANXYI012132040.1:0-11156 GCA_948208565.1 Hura crepitans
AGTTGGGTTATTGATTATTTTGTGAACTTTTATTCTTGCATGCTAATTTATGAAAATAGATTTTATTATTATTACTTTTATTATAGAAAATATCAAAACCTATTTTATTAGAAAAACACTTATTAATTAGGTATAAAATGATTTGGTTATTTTTTATAATGTATAAAAATCATTTTCTACCTATTATAACATTCACAGAATATACGAGGAAATAATTGAGATAAAAATAAATTACATGGCAATCACCTAAGATATATTTTAACCTAAAAAAGGAAATGGAAGTTACATAAAAATAACCTAATATACATTCTAACTATATAAGAATAAAGTTACATTGAAATCACCTAAAATACAATTTCATTAATGTTTGATAAAAAAGGCAAGAAGGAGGATTAGATTAATCTCATCATATCAAAAAACTCGCATAATGACATGATCAGAATATTAGCATAAGAAATAAATAGACGAATATAATAATCAATACATAAAACAAAAAGAGATAATTGAATAAATACAATAATAATAATGCATAGATCTAATAAGTTATCACACCTAACTGGTAGGTGAATAAGAGAAAAATCGAAAAAAGAAGTAAAATCGATCGACTCACCAACTATAATTTGCTTCAAGGAAAAGATCTCGAAAAGACGGAGACCCATGGAGAGAAAACCTTTTGGAATTTGAAAAATAGTGTTTGAAAAATGTTTTTTTACCCTTTTTGGTGTGCCTTTCCCCCAGACAAAATCCTCTTAAAAATGGCATGGAGTTTACATTTTTATACACAAGTTTCAAGGTAAAAAATGTCATTTTGGCATAAGAAAATGATTGTTTTTTTTACCAAAATGACTGTTTCCAAGAGTAAAGCGGCCATTTTTATTATTCATAGGAAATTTTTCCTAGATTACAAATGTAAAATAGCACTATATATGAAGCTAAAATGGCTATTCAATAGAGCAAAAATGGTCATTTTTGCTTTAAGCAAAATGGCCATTTTAGACTTCAAAACAACACCATTTTGCCCTCCAAAATAGTGGAATTGAAAATTTGTATGCTATAATTATTTTTTTTTTAAATTTAACTCCGTATCATAGATTGAGTGAAGACTTTTATCCAAAATTTTAAAGAAAATCTTGAGAAGATTATACCATATATTAATGTCCTTATTTATCGAGAACTTGGTCCTTTTTTCATCATTAGGCAATTCGAACATAGGAGCCCTAGAAACCCAGTGTTTATAATTGCCCCCAACTTTGGGGAAGTGAGTACGTAGTGTGTGTGGTGACACAAAGTACACAAGAATGGGTATCTTATGGGGTGATCCTTTTTGTAGGTGACCCGATGTTGACTTAGGCTTGCTTTGGGGCATTACACCTAAAATTGATGTTTTTTGGGTAGTGCTAGAGATATTACACCTAAATTCAAGCAGTGCTATAGACATTACACTTGAGGTTGATATTGTTCAGGCAATGCTATAGACATTAAACCCAAAGTTAATGTGTTTTAGGCAGTGTTGAAGACATTGCACCTAAGCTTAGGTAGTGTAGTAGACATTGTACCAGAGGTTGATATTGTTCAGGTAGTGCTGTAAACATTGCACCTAAATTTGATATTTTCTGGGCAGTGTTAAAGATATTGCACCTAGACTCAGGCAGTGCTATAGATATTGCACTTGAGGTTGATTTTGTTCAGGCAGTGCTGTAGACATTGCACTTGAAGTTGATGTTGATACAATTTTGTTGACTATTGGTCACTATCCTTATCCCTTGCAACTAAGTAAATAGTGGATGGTATGTTATCATTCAACATATGTGATGTTGCATAGGGAATATTGATATTGCTAGTGTTAAAATTTTGGCTTCCCCTCTGCCAAAAGAGGAATGAAATGTATACAATTGTACCATTAATGTATATTGTGTGTGAGTGCATCTTGTATTAATGTCATTCATGAATTGGTATTTGTTAAGGATCATATTTATAAATCTATTGCATGGAGTAAAGAGAATAATTTATGTAATTTTAGTTGATATGATATATAATTAATTTTTGTTATGAAAAAGAAAAGCAATAAACAAAGCATAAAAAAATCCATCATTTTCATAAATAAGATAAGTTTTGTATAATATTTAGCATCCTACTCTAAAATGTACAATTAGATAAACAAAATCTAGGGAGGAGAAAGGGGTTGCGGGGCCTACCATATCTGTAGCTCCGTCTGTATGGCCTTTATCCTACTACTTAGCTTATGATGAGTCGCATCAATCTTTATGTTAAGATCTACATGTATGAACCAGAGTTGCTCCATAAGTAGTGTCTCCATATCCTGTAGCTAGGCCTCGAACGAGGGCAGAGGTGGTGTTGATAAAGATAGACCTTCCTTATCTATCCACTATATTTGGGCTGGTGATGTGGGCAGCTCTGTTGGCATCATGGAGGCAAGGTTGTGTGTATATATGATGTTTGGAAGTAGAAGTATAAAGGGGAAAATGTAGGGAAAAGAAGAAAAATGGCTTTAAATATAAGATAGGCCAAAACGGCCATTTTTCTCTTCATAGACTATAAATGCACTTATGTATGCATAGATCCCTATGCCACTTTGAGTTTTTTCTATTTTTTTGCATCGATGGGTGATGAATTTCTTTAAAAACTTCACAAGATTCTTGATATTCCCTTTACATGGACAACTTCTGCTCTGGCCCTCTTTAGTGGTCTAAAATTTCTTTAGAGAGTTCATTTTAACTCGATTTTTCTGAAAGCCACCACTCGCTTTTGGGATCCATGATTCTATGTTTTTTGGTTTTCTCATCAAGAGTTATGCCATTTATTTAAAGATTTTGTTGCAATCTTAGGGGTATCCTATTCATTTGACACACCACCTTGTTATTTGAACTATGTTCTTCAATACCCATATGAAGTAGTTAATACACTGGGCATACTTTTTTCATTAGCTGCTAGATGGGTCCTGAGCTGAGAGCCTATCTCTCTAAACTCTCTATTAACCTATGCTGAAGGGTATATAGACATCACATCCCTTTATGCAGGCATGTACTTATTCATCCTTTTCTCTAAGTATCTGAAAATTACATTTGAAGGCCACTTTAGAGATTACAAGTTATTTAGTGTGGTCAATGATTTGACAAAAGGAT
The DNA here is from genome assembly GCA_948208565.1 of Hura crepitans. Classification (NCBI taxonomy): domain Eukaryota; kingdom Viridiplantae; phylum Streptophyta; class Magnoliopsida; order Malpighiales; family Euphorbiaceae; genus Hura; species Hura crepitans. The sequence goes on from CANXYI012132040.1 coordinate 3,144, forward strand.
TGAATCCTTTCCCTTTAATCCTTGCTATGAAAATCCTCAACTTTAATGTTATGCAGTTGGGAGAAGCTAATTTCTTTTGTAAGAGTCCATTCCTACTCCAGGTTTTTTTCAAGAATATACTACCTTTAAAGGGTGTTCACCTTATCCATTAGTCTATATTTTGCCTATGAAGCCCTTTCAAGTTTTCAATCCTAGCAAACTTTTGAGGATGTACTACCCTTACGGGTTTTCACACTATCCTTAAGAAGCCTTTATAGGTTTTTGTTCCTAACAATCCTTTTTTTTTAGGTTTAGTTATAGGAAAAGCTTTATCTTTTGGGTAATCCTCCCCCTCATGTTCATAGATCTTATAGTCTGAAGCATTTATAGCCTCATGCACTGCTTTGTAAATGTTAAGTGATGGGTCCTTTGGTTGAGTGCTATAACCAATGACAACATAAGTTTTAAGAGCTCTTGGATTCCTCTATGGCACTTATAAAGGAGCAGCCTTATAAGGTGTGTACCCATCATTGCTTTATACAAAGTTACATTCTGTATTTTGGACCACTATGCGAGGTAGTTTGGTGAGACTTAAGGCATTATTTCTCGCCCATTGTCCTTTAGAGGGGGGAATCTATCTGTCACTGCTTATCATATTCTATGAAAGCAATTACCTCTAAAGACAAATATTACACCTAAGGCTACTTGCAATTTTTAGACTTTCGATCTATACAAAGAATGGTTAATAGGCCCATCACGAGATAACTAGACCCAATGGTTGAAGATGGACAGTAAGAGTAGTAATAAGAGATAGAAGATCTAAAAATGCATTTTTATTGCTTTTATGAACTCGTGTATAAAGTAATATAATGACAACATTTCTATGTCTCTAGTCCATAAGATGCTCAATTGAGATTATTAAAGTGGTTTTATATACTTCTATCATATTGGCATTTTATGATTATCACAATTGGACATTAATGCAACAACACATTTCCTCATTTAATCAAAGGAGATCTTAATTACATCCTAAATTACTATTGTCAATCAACCCTTACGGGTTTTCTTGATTGACTATTCTTTTAGCCCCTAATTATTGCATAGGATGCTTTTTTTTTATTTTCATCCTATTGAGGTGCCCATTTTTAGCAAGGCTGCCATTTTTTGATTTTAAACCTATTGGGCCATTTTTATATTCTTTTGCTCTTTGTTTTTCCTTTATGCATAGAACCTTTTTAGTTTATCCATGTTTAAAGGCTCCTTAAACTCTTTTCTATCATAATTTGTAAGAATTGTAGTGCCTCTTGGCAATAATTGCTTAAAGATAAATGGTTTTTCCCAAATCGATTTGAACTTCCCTCTTGAATCAATTAGACCTGGTCTCATCAATTTAAGAACCAGTCTACCTTTCTTGAACTTATAATCCTTCACCCTTTTGCCAAAGGCTCATGCCATCCTTTTTTAATAAACTTGATTGTGATAATTAGCCCTTAAACATTTCTCATTTAACAAGTTCAATTGTTCGAGCCTCTGCTCTACCTAAGCTATTTCAAGAATCTCTGCTCCTACTGTAACCCTTAAAGATTGGAGTTGGATCTTTATCGAAAGCACTACATTTTACCGATATACTATAGAAAATGGAGTAGCACCCATTAAAGTCTGAATAGTAATTATGTATCCCTAAAGAGCAAATGAAAGTCTATTAGCTCAATCTCTATAGGTTACAACTATCTTAGTCAGGATCTTTTTGATGTTCTTTTTTGCTGCTTCTACTGCTCTATTTGCTTGTGGCCTGTAAGGAGAGGATTTATGGTGTTGTATCCTATATTTCAATAATAGTGCCTTTGTCTTAGCCTAAAATTAAACACTGTTGTCTAAAACTATGTAGTGTGGGCCCCATATATGCAAATCAGATTCTTCTTTATAAATATGGCCATATCTTTTACCCTAATTTCTTGAATGATTCTAGTTTAACCAACTTCGAGAAATAGTTGATGCCTATTTGAAGCTATCAGATGTGAATGGCTAAGGAGATAATAAATTGTATGGCTTTTATATAGGCACATGTCTCAAATCCTTATACTGCTGACACTTATGGCATTTTTAGACATACTTTAAGTAGTCATGGTCCATAATGAGCTAAAAGAATCCTTGACATATGATCATTTTAGCTAACTCTAAACTATTCATGTGTGCACCATAAGACCTTAAATATACCTCTTCTATGACCTTTTCCTCTTTATTCTCTTCCAAGCAATAAAGTTGAAGACCGTTTACTCATCTTCTGTATAAGACCCCATCTACATTAATGAACTGAGTTGATAGCTTCCTTAATACCTTTTTACCTTTGTATGTTACTTCCCTTAGGGAATTCTCTTTTCTCTAAGTAGCTCTAGAGATCATAAAACCATGGCTTATCTTCTTTTTATTCAATTTCCATTATCTATTATGACTTATAGTAAGGTTTTTTATAGCTGGAATTTTTACTGGTTTCATGATTATTCCTTTTGGATTATTCCACATAGAGACTAGGGTGGCTAATGCATTTGCTAGTTAATTCTTATCTCTAAGAACATGACAAAAAGTGCATATCTTGAACTACCTGCTAATGGATCTCAACTGCTCTGCATATGGCATCAACTTCTCTTCCTGTATGGTCCATTCTTTATTGGTCTAATACACTAACAAAGAAGAATCTTCAAATACCTCTATCGTCTTTGTACTGAGAGAAAATAATGCTTTAAGCCCAAACATGCAAGCTTCATACTTAGCCATGTTGTTTGTAACCTTATACCTTAATTTTTTAGCTAGTGACATCTTTTCTCCTTCTAGGATTATCAAAATTACCCCTACTCCCACTCTTTTTTTGTTTATTGCACTTTTGGACTATTATTAGGTGTAAGTTCTCATCTTAGAGCTCAAACTCTGTGGCTTTACCTTTTAGTGGATAACCGGCTAGAAACTCTGTGGCTACTTGCCCCTTTATAGTTTTCCTTATTATATACTGAATATCAAATTCTCAGAGCAAAAGAAGCCACTTACTGACTCTCTTTACCAAAGATGGGGCTGCCTAAAGATATCTTAAAGGATTGTGCTTGGATACTACATGTACTGTATATGATTAGAAATAATGTCTTAGTTTCTTCGAAGCCCACACTATTGCTAAATAAATCTTTTCCACTTCCACATACTTAGCCTTATAAGGAAGAAACTTTTTGCTTAGGTAGTAAATTGCAAACTCAATCCTGAATTCATCCTTCTATGCTACCATAGCCCCTACTGAACTTCTTTTGATAGATAGATAGAGAACTAATGGCTTCCCCTATCTTAGTGGTGGCAAAATTGGTGGATTTAATAGATATTCCCTAATAGTCTTCAAAGCTTTTTGACATTCATTATTCCATTTAATTGGTTGGTTCTTTTCTAAGAAGTTTGAAAATGGACTCACATGTAGTGGTGAGCTTAGCTATAAATTACTGATATATTGTACTCTACCTAGAATCCCTTTATCTCTTACTCTTTCTTTAGAACTGGTATTTCTTTGATGGCTTCGACTACATCAGGGTCTACCTCAATACCTCTCTGACTTACTATGTGCCCCAAGAGTTTTCCTAAAATTACCCTAAAGACATATTTCTTTGGATTTAGATGTAGATTATACTTATTGATCCGCTAAAATAACATTTTCGATGCTTTAAAATACCCTTTTTTGTAGCAGATTTGATTACCATGTCATCCACGTATACTTGCACTTCCTTATGAATCAGATCATCTAGAATCTTTGCGGCCATCCTCTAGTAAGTTGCTTTAGAATTCTTTAACCTAAAATGTATTACCCTATAGTAAAATGTTCCCCAATCAATGATAAAGGCAGTCTTTATTTTGTCAACTCTCTTGTTTAGTATCTGATTGTAACCAGCATATCCATCAATTAAAACTATATATTTTGCACATTGCCACATTATCAACTAGAACATTTATGTGTGGTAACAAAAAGTCATCTTTTGGGTAGGCTTTATTCAAATCCCAAAAATCTCTACACATTCTAACTCTGCCATCTTTCTTGGTGATAAGTACCACATTTGTAACGCTCGTGTCCCGAGGCTTTGTGAATAGTGTCACTAGGTCCGAGAAGTGTGCATGGGGTGCCAGGTCACTTACATGTAAATTGAGACAATGACACTGATCATGAAACTTTGAAGGGCTTTAATCTGATGCAAAAGGAAAATTTGAAAAATTTAGTAGAATCAATAATTCATTTCGGACTACAAGCTACCCTTTAGTGTGATAAAAATTTTACGGGCTGGGAATGATCGGGATGAGCCTAGATAGACCTGAAAATAGTAGACCCTGTTGCTAAAAAATTTCACTGAGTCTATTAGTGAAAGAATTTTTGAATTTTGAGATCGTTTGCAAATTGTCATAATTTTTTAAGTTGGCACGCAAATAAGGTAGTTTGAAAATTACCATATCGATAGAATTTGGCTGCAAAAATTTACAAGCAAGTAAAGGGGATTAAAATAGGAATTTTAAAACAAATAATGTAATTTTTTGAGGTCTGCGTGAATTTTGGTGAACTTTTAAAGTTTAACAAAAAATTAAGATGATTCAGGATGGCTTGAGTGGCTGTGGAACCTACCCATGCACTTGCCAACTAGCCTAAAGCCCTTAACAAGTGGCAAGATGTGTTGACAAGTGGATAGTATGATGGATATGTTTTAAATGTTTGAATTCACCATTGAGTATTTTTATACTCAATGTACCTATTTCAGTGTGCAGGTACCAAAAATAGGGATGTCGCCTCATAAAGCATGTAGTGGTGTTCAGAGGTCATATTAAAAAGGTTGATCATGTATAATGTGTAGCTTTTGCACTCTATGCACTTAAGTGGGGAAGATGGGTGTACTATATAATGGGACATAGGGTTATATTTGTATATATATACAGACAGACTATATTGTAACCCAGTAATGGTTAATCCTTATTATGTATGCATGCCTTATGTGATTGTTTATGGCCTGAGGCTTGTGATTGCTATGTGATAGATGTTGATGATATGATGATATTTGGGGGACTAGAAGGGTCCAAGAGATGTGATTACTTATTACAGAAGTGTTTCACAAGTTAAAAATTTTGGGATAGTGACCCAGGCAGCTGTTATATTGGCAAACTTTTTAGGACATACTGGGTTGTGTGAAAATCATTTTATAATGGCTTGAACATGATAAGATGAACCTAAATAGGTTATAAAAATAGACTGAACTGAGTTTGGAGTCAGATGGAATTCCTTAGTGTAGTATATGTAAAAGTTAAATGAATGACGTGCGAGAAGTGAGATGGGTGACCTGGAAGGAAGTGCACCACTTATTGGGTTTCTTCAGAAATCTAGTAGGGGGGTGTCACCATGCTTAGGTAGATAGGAAACCTATCCCACATCGGAATAGAGGGAAGATGGTAAAGGCCTTATAAGTAGGGTCTTAGTACTCTTAGTTCGTGCGCTTTTAGGTGTTAAGGGATCAGATCCTATCAAAACTCTAAAGTTAAATATGTTTTGGTGAGAGCAGTACCAAGATGGGTGACCACTTAGTAAATCCTTGTGTTACACCCTTTGCCTAAGGGGCAAAGCCGTAAGGCCTAGTCCACCAAAGCGGACAATACTGACCAAGCAGGCTAGGATGTTACAATTAGCATCAGAGCCTGACCTTTCCTAGTGCAGGTATGATAGGGAAGACGTTATGTCCTAAAGTGGGGAGGACCATGCTTGGTCGGATATGTAACCTATCCTATACAGTGTGACGAGTAAGGATGCTCTTGTCTTAAGGTAAGGTGACCACACTTAAGTGGATAGGAAAGCTATCCCATATCGAAATAGAAGGAAGATGGTAAAGGCTTTATAAGTAGGGTCTTGGTACTCCTGGTCAGCATGCTTTTAAGTATTAAGGGATCGGGTGCCATCAAAACTTCAAAGTTAAACTTATTTCAATGAAAGCAGTACTAAAATGGGTGACCACTTGGGAAGTCTTTGTGTTTCACCCTTTGCCTATAGGATAAAGCTATGAAGTTTGATAGGCCAAAGTGGACAATACTGACCAGGTGGGCCAAGACGTTACAATGTTAGCTAAGTTGGTTGAATATTGCACTTCTTCTAAGAACTTGGCTTTGATCTATTTGTGCACTTCTTCTTTTATCTTCTTTACCCATTGCAACCTCATCCTCCTCAACTTTTACTTCTAGGTATGTGTGGATGGCACATTTAGCTATTTCCCTATCAACCCTAGGCATATCTTTATAGGTCCAGGCAAAGACTTTTTCATATTTTTTTAATATTCTCTCAAATTTTAACCTCTCTTCAGGAGTTTGTGTCAGATGCAATTAAGATTTCTTTAGGATCTTCATTAGTTCCAAGACTAAAAGAGGTAGTATTGATTAAATTAATGTTAAACATGTCATATATGTCATGATTATCATTATGATGATATAATTTGATGAGACATCACAAAAATAAGCAAAATTGTTCATCTTATTAATGAAAGAATAGAGTTCGGCTACATTTAATATTTTAGAAATGCTTTCAGAAGGGTCTTTTTCTTCTATCTTGCCTATCCCTTTATCTTAAAGCATAAAAGTAGTTGGGATCTCTTCTTTGGATTTGATTTCCAAATTACCTAGATTAGTCATAACCTCTTCATCCTAAAAATCTAAGGTGGCCCTAACTTCACCTGTAGCCCAGTCAAACATAACATTGAAAATTTCAAACCTAGGTACAAGCTTCCCTTTTACAATGACTAGCTCAAACCCTTTGCAGTAATTGATATTTCATTCAGCTTCAATAAAACTCTCTTCTAAGGGTAGGATACCCTTACTTGTCTTCTTTGGGTTTAAAGTTTTTGCTCTGTATCCTAACCCCTTTTAATCCTTCTATCCTTTCAGCTAAATGGCTGAGATCAAACCATATGAATAATGTGCCAAACTAGCTCTAAGTAAATAATTCATCTTTTTAAGCATATTTACCACCTTGGGATTATCCTCTTCCTCTTTTGAAAAGATCTCAGCTATATGGAAACCATTAAAGAGCTAGTTTGCTATCTCAAGCATTGAAACTTAATTCTCTCTCGCATCCTTTATTATCACTATCTCACCATCATAGGGGATCTCAATCATCTGATGCAGCATTGATAGAACTCCTTGCAACTTATGGAACCATGGCCTTCCTAAAAAGTAAAGAGAAATTCATTGGGATATCAAGCACTGCGAATTCTACAATGTCTATGATCACCTTGATTTTGATCTTGACTTTGAAAGTCCCATACACTTGTCTTTTAGTGTTGTCACAGGCCATGATGGTGAGCTTAGACTAAGAGATCATTGAATCTTAAATCCCATATGGAGTTACTACTTTTAGTGGGCATATATTGATAGATGATTTGTCATCAACCATTACATATTTCGTGTGTTTCTCATTAACTTTAGCTTTTATGTACAAAGGATGATTGTGATAATGTACTTTTGGTGGAAGATCTACATCAAAAAAATTGACCACTACCTTATCTTCCCCCTTTACCATTGCTATTAGTTCAGATGGTGATATGGTAGTTAAAACCATTACAGCACATAAGGCTTCCACTACCTTTTGTCAATGAGAAGGGATTAGTGTAATAGATCCCAAATTAAAATCTATGCGGGAGTCTTCTTTATCTGCTTCATCATTGCATATTTTTCTTTTTCTACAATTGGGGGAACTGGCACTTTCTCTATTTCTAGCACTACCTAACCACTTCAGGTTATTGCATTGGCCTTTACTTTATCTAGTTTATGCTTGAAATCCAAATCTACCCATAATTCTTGGACTTATTCTTCTAGCTCGCTCTTACTGTCTATAGCCCAAATGTCTATCAAACAAACTAAGCCCTGACTTGATTCTACCTTTCTCTCAAATACTAGATAGTCATTCCTATACAAGTCTCGTAATACATAACATTTTAGCAATCTTGAATTGACCATGTTGATAGGTGGAGGAACATTAGAATAAGCACC
>CANXYI012132089.1:0-10310 GCA_948208565.1 Hura crepitans
ATCTAATTATTGACCAATTAAAATATACTTAATAAAATAAATTTTATTATTAATATTTTTAAATTACTTTTAGGTCATAAAAATAATTTAAAAATTACTAAAAATATATAGGTCTAAAATAATGTAAAAATGCAAAAAAAAGCTAAAATTGTAAATTTTTTGGTCTAACCCCGAGTCCGGTTCACGGTTCAACCGGGTTTTTGTCCGATTCAATTCGGGTCATTCCAGTTTTTTACCACTTCCAGTTTTTCTACTTAACCGGACCGGATCAGCTGTCGGTTCTCGATTAAACCGGTCCGGTCCGGTTTTAATAACTATGGTGTATATATTGCTAAAAATTATAATTTTATTTCTTTATATGAAGTCTAGTTTTTCATTGTATTTCTTTTCTTTTTTTTTCTCATTATTTATTTTCATATGTTAAAATAAATAAAAATATAAAATTAATTTATTATTATATTAATTTTTTGCTAATAAAATTACTAAAATTTTGTTAATTTTCTAATTTATAAGATCCTTATTTCTAATAGTCATTTAAAATTTGCCTGAAAATAAAAACAAATGAAATTTTGCAACTTTAATGCAATATTTTATGAAATTATTTATTGAAAGCATAAAAAAGTATCATTTAAAAAATTATATTTAATTTAATTTTTAATTATTAATGTATTTCTTATCTCAATTAATATATAAATTTTTTAATTAGGTCAATTAATATATAAACTTTGATTATATATATATATATATATATATATATATATAGAATCTTTTTAAAATTTTAGAGAGAGTGGTGGCTCTCTTTGAGGACCATGGAGTACTGCCCCTACATAGAAGGTGTATTTAAGACAGATTAATTCATTGCGCGTGCCTTTATGGTTTTTAAATGTTGTGCACTAAAAAAAAAAGGTACGAAACTTCCAGGTAATATGCAGGCGGTGGCCAAGCCAGAAGGCACAAATTTATTAAAATGATTTTTTTTATTTAAAAAATGGAATAAGAAACAAATGTCCTTTTTTTAAGAACATTTTGAAAATATTGCTTCTTCTATTAAAATTTAACAAGTATTTGCTTTTAATGTCAAATTTGGGCTCTGCCATTATTTTTTTCAAAATTGGATTATTTTGATTCAATTTTTATGTTAAAAACTGTGAACTAATTTAAATATAATAAAAATAAAACTTTTTAATTATATAATTAAAATTATATATATTTTGAATATTGAATCAAAATATTTTGATTTATCAAAATTTTAAATTATATTCATGATTTGTATATGCGAAATTTTTAAATTCGGTTAACAAAAAATATCAAACAAAAATATTTTTATTATTCTAGTTAGATTTTTATGCTATTTAATTTAATTTTTAATTATTTTGATTTGATTTGATTATTTATTTAAATCAGCATATATTGATCCCTGATCATACGTTCATATTTCTGAATCGTTAAATAAATAGTGTTTTTCTTTTAATTTGGCTATAACTAAGAGGAATTTCTCTCTATATGTATTAAAGCTCTATGGCCAGTTGAGGTAGACAAAGTCAACTCTTAGAACAAAAGTAAGGTCCCCCTTTCTCTGCTTGTTCATCTTTCTCAACCAAGAAGATGCTTAGGCAATTCCCCTTTGTGTTTCTCTTCTTTATCGGATCAGCATTCGCAGGTATAGTCAACAATGGCAACTTTCCTTTTCCATTATTGGTTTTGCTGGGATTTCATGTTTAACAAAGTTTCTTCCATTCACAGATCTTCTGCAGAACTCAGATTTCGAAACTCCACCATCAAACTTGGCCACAAATTCAAGTCCCCCATTCCAGCAATTGAATGAAAGCAGTTCAGTTCTTCCAGGATGGTCATTACGAGGGAAAGTTCAGTATGTCACAGCAAGTCAGACAATATCATTGCCAGGGAATGGACATGCCATTCAGCTAGCACAGGATGGACAGATAAACCAAACATTCAATCCCACCGCTGATTATTTGCATTACATTCTTACCTTCACAATCGCCCCGGGCGGGCAGAATTGTTCAGACAATGCCAATATTAGTATCTCAGCACCAGATAGTAATGCAGTCATCTCTTTTAAGCAGAATTATGGGAAGGAAAGATGGGAGACCTATGGTGTCTATTTAGGTAGTTGGGAGCAGCAAGAGCCGATTAACCTTGTCATCGCAAGCCAAGCGACAGAATCCGATACTAATTCCACTTGTTGGCCAATAATCGACAAGCTTCTGCTCGAATCACTTGAAACAGTCCCTCCAGAAGATAGTAAGCATACTTCTTTTTCTCTGTGTTTCTAGTCCATGTCAATGCATTCAAGATGAAATTTACCTTCTGAAGCATCTGCTTTGCGACATTGTATTTGCTCTGCTGCTAATTTATCTTGCTAATGCTAACTTTCCTTACATTGAATGCACAGATAACCTATTGCTGAATGGAGGATTTGAATTTGGCCCAGAATTTATGAGCAACTCTACTGAGGGAGTTCTGCTTGATACAGTACCTAGTCCAGTTTTGTCTCCATTAAGACAGTGGTCTGTTATGGGAAGTGTCAGATACATAGACTCGCAACACTACTTCGTCCCCCAAGGCAAGGCTGCAGTTGAGATTGTCTCCGGAGTTTCTGCTGGCATACAAGCAGCAACTACACTCACAGAAGGTTCTAAATATACCTTGGAGTTCACTCTAGGAGATGCTAATGACTCATGTGAAGGGAACTTTCAGGTAGGAGCTCAAGCAGGACCGGCAGCTCAGAACTTCTCATTGCAGAGTAATGGGACTGGTTCAGCCACAAAGTTCTCTCTTCCGTTCAAGGCAGATTCAATGACAGTTTCCGTAAGCTTTGTCAGCTATACCACCACACAAACAAAGGATGGTGTGTTTTGTGGTCCTGTGGTAGACAATGTCGTTTTGCGCTCTTCTCATGGGACGAAATCAGAAATGAGGTGGAAAGTTTTGATTCCTCTGCTATTTTTAGTAGCCATTCGATGATTAATGAGGATTGATTCCAGCTGTTATGTAATTTGAGAGTTAGCCATTTTTGGCTTCATTTCTTTCATCGTTTGAAATTTGGTTGTTGGTTATATCCAATGAGAAAGATTAACTTTTTGTTTTCAAATTATTAGATCCTTCATCATGAATTTGAAGTTCTATATCCTTGAAGAAAAATAGTAACCAACCGTACTCTAAGGTTTATTAGTATACTATTTACCTAACCAGCAATTGTTCTTATTGACTATATGCTCCTTGTTAGGCCAATGCGGTGGCCCCCTCTGGCGCACATTTGCTTATGATCGAGAATGAGCCTGTTATTTGCAGCAAGCACACTGCATCTGAGGAAACAATTCTCGAATGGGAAAATACTATCATGAAAATGAACCAACCAATCACAAATATGCACGAATGCAAAATGATTCCATTTTTTACATGCAGCAGTTTGTTATTGGCACATCCGCTAAATCACTGCCTGCCCAGAGTCCGTAACACATTATTGAACACGACCAATGCAAAAACTACATAGGCAATATTTAGAAGAAAAAGGCTCTGAAATTGCATCAATATAAGTATATACATTCTGATTAAAAGTGCTATGGAAGAATCATACACTCAGGTTCATTCTACAAGAAAGAATTTTTGTAACCTTCGAGAACTTCCTATGTACGTGTATAAGTTGCCTAATAAGCAATCTGACATCTGATTCTTCTAGCTTTCTATTTTAAATCATGGTTGTCAAACAATATTCCCCCATCTTCTTATCACGGGCCCGTGGCACGCTAGGCTGCCAGCAGGCACGGGCCCGTTAGGCAGACTCCATGGGTAGCGCCTGCACAGCGCACTATGCTGTCATTAAGTGCGGGCCCGTTAGGCGGCCTTCACGTGGCTGCTGCCGTTGGCCTACCAAGTAGCACGGGCTAGCATTTTGGTCCCTCCGCCCGCACGGCGTTTTGCATCCGAGAGCACAGGCGACGTCCCGTGGGCCGAGGCAGCCTGATCGGCGCGTTCAGAACACGGGCGAAGCCACGGGATTCGCCCTGCGCATCCGGGAAGCGCGGGAGCGAAATCGCACAAACGGGACATTTTCAAATTCCTCATACGTGGGTACGCAACACAGGAACCCTTGCTCGCCTATCAAAAAAAATCTTAGGAAATAAACAAATTGAAATATAGTATTGCAAGTAAAAATGTTCTAGGAATATTCAAGTACAAAACAAACGGAAAATATATACCCTTGATGAAACACATATGGAAATAAAAGATGATTTTCCCATTTTAGCTTTAAAAAAAACGGAATATAATTCATTTTTTTAAGGGCCAAACAAGAAATGTAGTTTTGTAAGACTCAAGAGAAAAATTAAGACTACCGCACTTAAAGGAAGAAGAATCATGATGATAATAACGATAATAAACCAGAGATCAAAAAGAAGAAAAAGGAATCGGCAAGAACGACAACCACGAGAGCTAGGATGTGCAAAGTGGAGCGAAAATTGAACGTAATTGCACAATCTAGCAATTACCGATGCTTCAGTAAGTGTATAGCAACGACGAGCAGATTCCTCTTAGCGTTGTTTGTTGCCGTTGCCTTATTTCTTGCTATGATGGCCACACGGCAAGACATTATCCTAAATATGAACAGTAACCTACAATAAAAATGAAAACTTTTATATCATTTCAAACTCAATTCACGACCTTTGTGATCCTTTGATCACTCTAAACCAATAAACAGCTCAAAACTCAATCTTAACCTCAGGAAGAGATATCATACAGGTAAAATATTTTAAATTAGTCTTTAATAAGGTTACAAAAACATCCACAACTTTAAAACACAAAATTATACAATTTAGGCCTATATTCCTTAATATACATCATCTGAGTGCTTTTACATCTACATCATATAACTTATATACAACAAAAGATATATACCAAAAGAAAAACCTTTTTTTGAAAATCTTTTTGTACTGAGGCTTTAGCTTAGACTGTTTTTCTTAAACCTACACATTGCAAAGAAAAACATGATGCAGTAAGCAATAACTTAGTGGTGTAATAGAATAATGTGCTATTCCATATTCATGCATGCATATATAATTACATCATCTCATAGGCATAACAACATACAAGAATCATATAAACATTGTAATATATATACAAATGTGCAATAAGAGTGTGTGCCATTGAAACATATCATAAATGGATATATGTCATAATATGGTGCCTAAGGTAAATGATATGCAATTTATGTAAGTCCTTATATTTAAGATTTCATATTACGTATGAATAATTATTCGTATCAAAGAAAACAAAAATCATGTGGATAACGAGGGTGGATGGCCAGTATGACCTAAAGGCCATCTACCAATGTAAATCTGAAGACCAAGCATAACATAGGCCTATTGGCCAACCATAGCATAAGTCCATAGACCGAAGATAACATAAGTTTGAAGATTGAACATAGCATGCATATAGCCATTACCACTATTTATGAACCCAAAGGTTCATCTACCAACGTAAGCTCGAAGACTGATATAGCATAAACCTGAAGGTCAACATATAGCATAAGCTTATCAACCAAACATAATAAAGACACAGATGTATCTTAGCAGCTACTACTAACCCTAGTTGATCGGTCAACTTATCCGACTAGGTTGTTTTACTCGAATGGGCTATTATCTGGTTTTATTTAGTTTCACCATCTTATTTTAGCTTAATTAGCTTATAAAAACCATGTTTTCCATTTTAGTATTACTGTTAAATTTATTTTACTAGTATGAAACATGGCATTTGCATCATAATCTAAGAATAATATAATATAATGTTTCAATTTTTCATAGCATATTCATTAATGTAATCATAAGTCATTTTATCTTGACTAGTCACATAGCATACAACCACCATACATTTAGACCAACATAGCTTATTAAAGAGCACTTGCACAGCTCATATGACATATTGAAATTCATATATAAAACCAAAGTATAATTTAAATATATCATGCCATATTATAATTTTGGCCCTACAATAGGCTTTAACATAATATACCTTTATTCACCATATACATACATATACCAACATCAATTCAATTAAGCTCTCTTCTATCCTTTCTATTCACATTTTAATGAATGTCTAACATCAACAATATTTCACATACATGCCTCTAATCATTCGACCATAAACTAATAACACCTAATAATGACGTGTTTAATATCTATACATATACCATAATAATTTAACATTAAATGAATGCACTTAACACATAAAAAATTGCAAAATGGTTTAAGATACACTTAAGCACACCCATCATGAAATTTTAGCTATACCATAATGCTCAATAAATTCATTCATTTTCCACATATTTATCATGCTATGGTATCTCAAACACATCACATAATACATGTTGTCTTAAATTAATCTAACATTCTCTTTAATTACATCATATAACACATACACATAACACATAATGCTCTATATACCTAAAGACATCATTTCAACCATAAAAAGATGCACACTCAAGACTTCATTTCGATCATCATATATGTATTATAAGACAAGCAAATCCATGGCATTAACAATAATTCATAGCATTCATTCATTTAATCATAAATGCACATAACCACACTTTCACATACATAAACTTTTACTTAGGGCATGAAAAATTAGAGCATTTTATATCGATTACACATACAATCCGAGTCAAAACATGCATATGAGGCTTGACTATGCCTTTTCCTTCCTTTATCAATCCGTTTGTCACCCTGCTCAACTATGAAACACAAATTCATTTTGAAAAAATTCGTAAAAAATCATACGACCGTTAAAGATGAAATCCAACAACGTAGAAACTCGCATGGGTACTTGAGGAATATGAGAAAAATATTAGAGCTCAAAAAAACTTACTTGAATGAAAAATGGTCATTATTCATTAAGGTATAAAACCAAGCAATCCTTTTGATTTTTCCACAACCTCTTGCTTAACTTGATGTGTAGCACTCTCTGCACAATCTGATCATTGAACCCGAGTAGGGAGCACCACCTGCTTACCGATATCATCTTTTTTGATTCTGCTATCCAAAATTCACTATAATTTAAAACTTTTATTACTTGAAACACCTCATAACTTAAGGAGTTGTAAAACGTTTAAAAATCCTTTGACATATTTTACGAGGTAACTAATGGGGTCATCGTGTTGAAAATTTGACAGCATAATGGCTGTACTGGGACACTATCCCAAATAGTAAACCTGCAAAAGAACACTTCTATAACTTGTATCAACTTCATCAACATCAATGGATCCTCCTGATCCTTAAATCAACATACAACACAATTCATATCTCAGTCTATTTCTATCAAATTAATACATTTATTCCATATACCACTTAGAGCTATTCTCATCCATGTACTATTTTAGTAAATACATTTTGATGCACTAAAATAACAATTACATAACTTATGCAAATCTTAATTACTCACAACTACCCTTTTACATCACTTATTATCAAAACCTTAAATAATATACAATTCATATTATACATTGAATTTTCATGTTATTACATAGGTGGTTTCCTTTTCATACAACTACTTCATAGTCTTTAATTGCCCCCATAAATTTCTTTGAATAGCTAACTTACTTCTTACAGCATCTTTCCCTATCAAATGCCTCTACCTACGCACCAGCAGAAAGCTAGTATGCTGAGTGAGATGCTCAGTGGTGTACTCAATGGAATATATATATACATATGTATTTTAAATAGTCATGCCTATATAGATACACATAAATATTTTATGCATTTATTTCAAACGCCAATTTGAGCATGCAATTGTCCATTTTAAATTAATATATAAATAATATTCAACAATAAGCATAAACTATGGCTTATAAATAGCAAGCACTTTCAATGCACATACATATCACAAAATGTACATAAGTAATGTTTTATCCATACTCATAGTGTAATGATCATCAGCATAAATGAAATGAATCATAAACCTAATATGCTCATTCATCCCCTCAAAATAAACACATATTCATAAAGGCATTATAGTAACCATACATTACGTACCATAGTGTCATTATCATGTCACCGGTTCAAAGCATTATAACAAGCACATTAACACCATTACATGATATAACTTCATGTTCATGCCAATATTACATGCTTAGGTTTCATATCCATTTTTTTAGACCAATTCATCATTTATTTTATTAAACTTTTTATTTCATTACAATCTCCTTTATCTCATGTTTAATTCATGATTATATCACAATTTATCCTTTTTATTTATTTAACTCATGATCCTAAATTTTCTTAAGTCTTTATGTTGCTTAACATATGCCCATATCCAAAAGACAACTAACAGGATTGGATAATGGAATTACTTAAGCTCAAAGGCTTTCTACATCTGAGGATGTGTAACTTAGGCCTGAAGTCTCTCATACCACAAAGGAAAGTAACTTAGGCCTGAAGGCTCTCATGTATATCAGCAAGTAAATCTTAGGCCTAAAGGCTCTCATGCCCATCGGCAAGTACCTCAATAACTCATAGGTCTCATACCTATAGTTATGCTAGTAGCCGTTATAATCCTAATTGACCAGTCAACCTATCCACACTAGGTTGTCTAACTATATAGGCATCATTAAACTTATCAATTTATCCCATTTATAATAATTTTTACAAAATGTTATTTATGTCACCTCATGCATAAACGCATGACATTGGCCATTTTTGCACATTAGTAAGGCCTATGCATCATGTCCATAGCATTTATCATTAAATTATACCCATAACATGTATCATATGATCATATCATATTACCATCTCGGCTCACACAAACTTAACATCACATAAATGTCACATTTCTTAGGTGTAAAAGTTTTAATATTTCATTTAGCTTCACACCCTTATTACATGCCATTAAATTCATTATTGACATGCTTCATCCATATGCATGCATTTTGTAGCTATCATTTACCCACAAACATGTTTTGGGTCTCATGTAAAAGTAAAGGAACACATGTTCTCACTTATAGCTGAATAAAACAAATTAGACTAAACACATGCATCCTTATACCCAAAGATCATGCATCATTCAGTCAACACAAGCACAAGGCCATCAATTCATGTGCATTCACTTTCACAAGCTTTATAAGCATACATATAGGTAATTTGCCTTCTAGTTACCATTCAATGCATTACAGGTATGCACGATAATCACATTTCCCATTACATGCCATTTTACATATAATATCGGTATTTAATAAATTGTATACATTTGAGGACTACTACATGGCAATAACTCATACCCAAAACAAGGTGGCATTTGACCACTTCTCAAGCCCATACATACATTAGTTTTGTCACTTTTAAGTATACACAGTTGTATTCAAGCCTAAAAACAAATTATATAGTCCAATCCACATATAATAAGCACAAAATACACATATTGCACACCTATATGAATTTTTAGCCCCCATATACTCAAGGCCATTAATTTCACATACACACACCTTTATAACCATACATCATGCTTAGATGCTTACAATCATAACCATTCACTTGGAATTTACCATACAAGTTCATATGAATATCATTTGTTTAGCATAAATGGCTTTATATGGTTATATTACTAATTATGGTTCATGCCATTGTATCATAAGTATCTCATTTAGTCATCTATTATTGATACACACACATATGTGCATATTAACCACATACCACATCCTAAAATGCTTAAATTCCCATAAGGTATTGATCACTTATCTCAACATATTAGTGTGCTTATACCTATATAAACAAGGCATTCATAGCCATCACTATACATGCATTCATCATTCATATTCTTCATACATGCCATATAAATGCACATGTAACAAACATTAATTTAGGCATTTAGCCCTAATACATATGCACACTCATGACTCAATTTTCATTTATGCATTCACACATAATGCACATGTATTAACACACAACAATCACCATTTAAACATTAACACACACCCATAAAGCACATATACATACATAGCACACACTTTCTTGCCATTTTAATAAATAAATACATATGCATTTCATCAAGTACACATACCTATTTAGGTGTGACTACCATGTTTTGATTCCATTTTGACCTTAGGCGTGCCTTCCTTCATCCACACCATTTTCCTAATCCTTAACTTCCAGCATTCCTACTGATAGTGCTGGTTTTATCAATTTGTCTGAATTTTTGGGCAAAATCCATAGAGAATTAGAGGAAGTTCTCTTCTATAAAATTATATTCCTATGTCTTATCTTTCATAAGAATTTTATTTCATATTATTCTAACCACTATAC
>CANXYI012132246.1:0-11738 GCA_948208565.1 Hura crepitans
AACTTGGAAAACTTAGTTATTAGACTACTCATGTGTGAAAAGATATAATACCATGATTTAAATTCTTTAAGTTCACCACTGAGTATCTCATATACTCAGCGTACCTATTTTGGTGTACATGTAATCAAGAGCGGAATCATGCCTAGTGAAATTTATAGAAAAGAGTTTAGAGGATACCCTTGAAAGAATATAAAGTAAATGTTGTACAATTTTGATATCCATGGGAATTATGTTGAAAACCTATATTTGAGTTTTGTAAATGTGATGTATATAAGTATGCATAAACTGTTGATGTAAATAAAATAGAACTATATGTTTTCCTTATGAATGTATGTTTAGAAGTGATGCTTGTTAATGATGTGAGCCTGAGGCTCTATATATTTATGTTTTTATCTATGGCTTAAGGCCTATGATTGCTCTATGATAGTTGTTAATGTTAGGTTGAGAATAAGGATAAGATGGGCCTAGGTGTTGTGAAATTTTTATAGAAGTGTTTAAATAGGTTTTAAAATTTTTAGGTAAGGACCTGAATAGCCATTATGCTGTCAGATTTTGGAAAATTTTGAATTAACCCTTAATTATATGGAATTGACATCATTAGGATGAATATAATTTAAGTAAGGTATAGAACCGAAAGGAAAAGAAATTGGAAACAAAGTAAGTTAAACTAATGTAAGTTAATCAAATGGTACTAGTGGCCAATATTAGGATGGGTGACCTTGGAATACATGTATCACTTATGGGATTTCTTAGGGAATCTAGCAGGGGGTGTCACAATCCTGCCCTAGATTGCTCTTGAGGATGGTTGTAATTACTTACATTGAGAATTTAATCCAGAAGATGAAGGACTATCCTTTTTAGGGTCTTTCGTGCATGCTTATAAAGTTAATTGTGAAGCTAACCAAAGATTTTTTTTAACTAAGAGGGTTAAATGCAGGATCTACCTAGAGTTTCTAATTAAAGTGTTTAAGGCTTCATATATTCTTTCTCGAGCCTTTTAATGGCTATTAGAATAAAGGATTTGTAAAGCCTGGGCTATATGGACAAGAACAAAATGTTAGGATTAATAAGATAAAGGTTTAAGGGTAATGAGAATGGAAAGGTATCTTCATTCATGCAAAAGGAGATAAAAAAAAAAAAAGAAATGTTAGGCTTTCTAGGACCGTTTGGGCTAGGACTTAGGTAAGGTGATGGATTAGGTTGAGATTTTAACATCATAGAGACTACTTGTTTGCTAGTCTCTTTTTTTATCTTTTAGTCTAATTTTGTCCTTCTTCCTATGACACCTCCTACTGGATTTTCAAAGAAACCCAATAAGTGGTGCACTTCTCGCTAAGTCACCCATCCTAAAATTTCTCCTAAGGTAATTGGTTTACTCTTACCAATTTCACTCTAGATTATTCTATCTGACTCTAAAATCACTCTAGTCAGTTCCTGTAATCCATTTAGGTTAAAATAAATCTAGTTTAGCTATTAGTGAGGAAAACTGACAACGCTCAAATGTTACTTAAAAATTCGGCAGTATAATGGCTACCCAGGTCCTATCCCAAAATTTAAGCAAGCCTGTTTAAACACTTTTGTAAGCAATTCATCACACCTAGACCCATCTGGTCCCTCATATTTAGCCTAACATTAGCCTATCATCATCATCTAACACACATCAAACTCAAGCCTTTGGCCACAGATCAAATATCCAAAAATATAAAGCCTCATGCTCACAATAGCATCAATATCACATATAATCATTCATTTACCAATGAACATACATAAATGTTATATTTACATAAACAAGTTATAAGTACTTAATTACATCACTTGTTCACAGCCTATATACATTTGCCAACCTATTTCCCACCTAAGTACATGGATATCTAATTGTATATCAATTACATCCAAAGTCTTCACCTATATCCTCTGAACTGCTATCGTCACACTTTACGAGGCAAGTCCTGCTGTAGTGTGCCTACACACCACAACTGGTATGCTGAGTATACGAGATACTCAATGGTGAACTTAAAGCAATTTAATCATGTTATAATATTATTAATTCATCTGGGCTATTTAAGAATAATTTTACCTGATTTTATAACTTAATTATACACTAAGGTGCCAATTTATAGAATACCCCTAAGGTATTTTTAAACTCTGAAACAATACTTTTGACTCAGATAAATCATTTAAAGGGAGGATTATTATTTTTAACATGCATATTCTATGAGAATCACTTAATTTGTCTCATAGGTGAAAATTACTAAAATACCCCTTTTATTGTTTTTTTATTACTTTCTAAGAAAAAGTCCTTCAATTAAGCTTAAACTTCATTTTATATGTTTATTCTGCTTAATGCTCAACTTATTTCAATGTAACCGACTTGGCACATCTATGCAAAATATCTATAATACTCTTCAACTTACATCTTATCAAAACATAGGAAATACTATTCCCTTGTGCTCAATTCTTATATTCATAATCAGTCTGTTTATTTACTTAATTTAATTCTCTAGCTT
This sequence comes from Hura crepitans, assembly GCA_948208565.1. Lineage (NCBI taxonomy): Eukaryota > Viridiplantae > Streptophyta > Magnoliopsida > Malpighiales > Euphorbiaceae > Hura > Hura crepitans. The sequence goes on from CANXYI012132246.1 coordinate 2,508, forward strand.
GACTAGGAAGACAACACTTAAAGACATTGGATCTGGAGGGAAAATAAACTGGTGCAATGGTTATCATTCTACACCTATGCTGCTATACTGGCATTTATGCCATAATGGAGATCAGTCGTAGCCTACCTAAACACAATAAAAGTAATTGTGTGGCATAATAGAGATCAGCCCGTGGGCCTCCCTAACCACAACTGAGTAATTATGTGAGATAATGGAGATCAACCTATAGGCCTCCCTAGTCACAAATGATCATTAAGAATTAGGTGACATAATGGAGATTAGTCTATAGACCTCTCCAACCACTAATGAATACCATCAATAACTAGGTGACATAATAGAGATCAGTCCGTAGACCTCTCAAGCCACTAATGAACTAGCAGCTACAAAACCCTAAGTTGACTGGTCAACCCATCTAGTGGGTGTCTAACTAATTGGCCAAGTAGCTTAATTTAACTTTATTTATTAGCCAAAATTCTTCTTATAATATTTAAGTCTCAAAAATAGATAGTTAAGAATTTTATCCTATACTTTAAAATTTTATTCAAATTGGTATAGCCACTTTTTGGCTCTACTGGGTAAAATTTCATTAAAAATTTTAGTCTGTTATGATAAAAAAAATCAAAGTGTCTTATGGTATGATTTATCATGGAATTTCCATTTGAAAACTTAATAATTTCTGGTCTAGTGACATTTTTGGTTCAAGTAGAGGTCAACTGGACAGTTATAGGTCATTTCGACCACTTTTGGAAGTCAATTTTCTGGCACTGTTTTAAGTTCAATTTCAATTTAGTTCTCACTATTCTTTTTAATATTTTACTGGGCACTAGGCCAATTATAACTGGGCTAAGTCCATAGCTAAAGCATAGGCATTAAATGCCTTCTTTAACTAGGCCAAAATATGATTGAATTTTGGCCTCTCAAAAGGCACAAAGGTTTACTTTGCTAGCTCAATTAAAGCCACTTTTAATACATTATTTTAAGCTCTGAATACATGTTTTAGTTCAACTCTTCCTAGCCAATTCAAGGCACATTTCCAAGTTATATACTATGGTATCATTAGGTTATATACTTAACTAATTCTCTAGGCATTTCATGCCAATTTTCAATTCCTAGTAGCATACTTACTCAACACTTTAACAACTTAAAGTTTTATACCATCATGCCATATATAACTTTGGAGTACCTATGAGAAATTAAACTAAATTCCCTTGTTTTTCCATATAATCACAACATTCAAGCATCTTTACATTCCATAAACTGAATTATGGTTATAAACATACCAATATAAGCTAATTTGGCTAAGGTACAAAACAACATTGGTAGAAATTAGTCACAATAGTTCATGACCACAAGCAAGCATACATAATCCATGATGATTTCTTTAATCAATTCTCATAGCCCTTATCCTAACATGCCAAATACATACTAAATACTCATCATAGGAACCAAATCACCTAACCAAGCAGTCATAGATAACAATTTCAACAAGCATTTTAAGGCCAAATGGACAACTACTTAAAATAACATGCCATTTTCCATTAAATACTCAAGGAAATCAACCTCACCAAGGAAGAATTCAACTTTAACCACATCATTCTAGTGCTCCTAAGTTTATGCTCACTAGCCTAGGAACCCATACACATGAAGAAAAGGCAAAAAGTCCACTTACATAACACTTTAAAGGTGCCATCCTCACCAAGTCTATGCTACTAGCATAATTCCAACAAGTCATGATAATATTATCCTCTCTTCATGAGCCTCTAAATGCCTTCCAATGGCCACTAATCCCTTATACACACACTCATACATGTCTTAGCTATGATTTAGAATAAAAAATCACCTAAAAACACCAAGAAAATGAGGGAGATACAGCTATAAACTGACCTTGGTGTCATGGTTCTAAACTGTTCTGACCTAGTGATATTACACAAATTTTATCTCTCAAATGGGAACTCCTTTTTGCCAGATTCTTTTTTGTCGTGATCACTAACATCCTAAAGAATTTTTATGCACTAGAATCACTTTATTTGGCCATTGGAGTAGAATGTTATGGCATAAATACAGAAGGAGTGGCGTCTAAAATCCTGGCAGAAGAGAGGAAATGAGCAAAAATGAGTTTTGTTCTTTAACAAATGGAAATCCACTAGCCACATGCCTTTTGCCATTTGACAAGGTTACTCAGCCACTTGGCATTGTTGTGGGCCCTATCTTGAGACATCAAAATTGTCTCGATTATTCCTAAACCTTCCTAATTTTTTGGAAAACTTAAAAAATTCATAAAAATTGACTCGAACCTCTAAAAATTATACTAATTATTTTAAAATTCCTATTTTAATCCTCTTTACCTACTCATAAAATTTTGTGGTAAAATTCCATCGATAGGGTAGTTTTTTAAACTACCTCAATTTGCATGCCAACCTAAAAAATTACGAGATTTTACAAACAACCTCCGATTCCAAAAATTCTTTCACCATTAGACTCAGTGTGATTTTCTAAATTTAGGGTTCACTATTTTTAGGTCTGTCTGGGCACATCCCAAGTCAATCCTAGCTCGAAAATTTTTTATTGCCTCAATGGGTAGCTTACAGCTTGAAATGAATTATTGGTTCTACTAAATTTTTAAAATTTGCTTATTTTATCAAATTAAGGCCCTTAAAGTTTCATGGCATGTGCTATTGTCTTAATCTATGTGCAAGTGACCCCGCACCCTGGGTACACTTCTTGAACCCTATGGCACGATTCTCGGAGCCTCGAAACATAGGTGTTACACTTCTTAAAAGGTTCTCTAGGTTTATTAATTAAGTGTGGCATAGACTCTTCTCCTTTCTTCTTTTTTTTGAAATCTCTCTTCTCACTTATCAAGAGCTATAAAAAATGAAGTCGAAGATGCTAACACATGCCAAGATTTAACAAACTAGTTATAATTGAACTTACATCACATATGCAATGATTTATCAATATGTATGTTACCTTATGGAAAAACATTATTTAAGTTCTAAGTTTGTTAGTAATTACAAATTATAGATAAAAGCATAAAAAAGAAAAGGACAAAATGCAAGCTTGAGGCTTTCAATCTTCTTTAGTGAGTTCATGAATGGCAGCATGAAAAGTTTGACACTTATTTGTGTGATAGCTTATATGTTGGTGATTTCACAAAAGACATCATGGTAATGTCCAGGCTTTCTTCAACCTCTAACTGGCTAAGCAAGGAGTGGCTATAACTTTCACTCCGATACCAACTTCTTGAAATGCAATGATAGAGGCTTAACAAAGTTCAAGTGATCTTCAATTCTAACTACTGAGGCACCAGTATCGCTACGCCCATTGCTAGTAAAGTGAGGCATTTCCTTACTTAGGTGCTCCTTTATTTCTTAAGGCAATAAGCATCAAGTACTACATTAACTATGGCTTGATAGATGCCTTGCAACACCTCATGCTTAAAAGTTATGAGAGCTTTAATGAATTCTCTAGTGTGATAGAAGCATCTTGTGTGATCTGATTTCTCACTCTAACTTTGAGAACATTTCTTATCAAAGCAGCTGAAGTAATTGTTAGTATTCCTTATCTGAAGTGATGCGAAGTATTAGCCAATTCCTTTTAGGACACAAGGGCTTCTTGTTCATTTGCCATGATTTTAGGTAGGAATCAGAAGATCTTTTGAGGGTAAAATAAGAGAGTGCCAATTGATGGGTCACAAAGGGATGTCTACCAGTGTTAGTTAATAGTTAGTGTTTAATGGCTATAAATTATAAGGGGTTAGTGGATGATGCTTAGCAATTATAGAATTTACATGATGCATGTATGCATAAGATACAACATAGACAAACACTTACAAGTTACCTTTCAACCTTATTTCTCCTGCACTATATTTTAGCCATAACTATTTTAGGTAGGCTTCATTCAAGCTTTAATAGGGAATATAGGAACATGAATGGGGCATAATTTCAAATCGACAACGTAACACTTCTTATTCTAAACATATAAGAGGTTTTGATAGCTATTATTTGATAAATTTCAACCATTTTAGGTTAAATTTTAGTTTAATTCATCCTAATTATAGAAGGCCCAACAAATTAAACTTTGTCTTTTAAGAAAGAGTGAAATTCATTTCACAATAGTAGTCCACATCACATACATTTCATTTTATTATGGTATCCTTAGAAAACATATTTAGGCTAATTACATGGGTTGTGGTATAGTCCATTTTTAAAGGTGTTGTCCTCTAAACAGGGGTCCTGCCCAATAAGTCTTCCTAATCAGGGGTGATAGCAACCTATTGGTTCACCATTTCATTTACAATTAGGTACGAGGCTTGGAGTGATGGTTATTATCCATAACAACCATCGAATTGAATGAAAATGGTTTCATGCTTCGGGAAGCCATCATAGGTAAAAAGGGACACCTTAATTATTCTAAGGCTTTAACATGTTATCCAATTTTGGAAAATGATAAACCATAAAACTAGAGATTTAACCAATATAAATTATAAGGCACTTTTAAAGCAAATTCTCATAGGAGACATCCCTAGCGAAGTCACACACTGTGGGGTTTATATAACTCAAAAGGTCTCTCTATGAGGCGGTTTATCTAGTGGTGAGTGTGTGTCGCCACTTAGGTGGTTGATTTGTGAAGTAAACCAAAGAGATTCTAGTGTTCAAGAATTCCTCTTATTTATGCCCACTATTTAATATCGGTCCTTTATCTTGATGGTTCTAATTTTTTTCAATTCCCTCAAGCATATGATTATTATGATCAAAATAACCATATTCACACACAAAGAATGATTAAAATATTAATTAAATCATGTAAAGATGTCATACATTTAAAGCCAATAAAATTATGCACATCTGACATACATGAAATTAGGTCAATTTATTAACTCTAGAACATTAGTCCAAAAATCATTTTTTGGATAGAGGGGATGCTAGTCCCTAAAAATTACTTCACTAAAGACACTTTCTTTCTTTATTTAAAATTACCTTTTTTGGGGATTATGGAACTTTCATTCAAAACCATTATTATAAAATAAAACACTTTCTACTTTAAACAAAACCATTTTGGTTATTAGAACATTGGTTCCAAAATCTTTGTAAATTAAAATGTTTTTATTAATTAAAATCCTTTTCATATTGAAAACTTTCACTAAAATTCATTATATAAACTTTGGGAAAAAGGACTTTGGTCCTCGAAATATTCAAGTTAAAACCTTTATTATTACTTGAAAGATCATTTTATCTAATTATAATGATTTTGGGCAATTAGGGATTGTGGTCCTAAAACACCTTATTTTTATGCGATTAAGCCCCTATTTTCTATAAAATGTCATTTTTTGTGACTTTTGTTATTTAATCAAATCAAAATCATTTTTAATCTACCTATTACAACATGCATGGAATCATACATGGAAATATTTAAAGTGATTACAACTTGAAATCCTACTGCAAAGATCTAAAAAATGGGTAATATCAATTATTTATGGACCCAATATAAATATACAAGGAAGGGAGATAAATCTATTGGAACTAAAAATATGTTCGCACAGACTATAAAGACACGCACAAATAGGGTCTACACAGACCTAAAGCATCCTTAACATGACACAAAGGAAATAATTAAGAAATGGACCCACACTAAATATAAGTCCATACAACATCAAAAGATAAGCTGTGAGCATCAAAGCAAGTCCACATGGATATAAAGTGCTCTACAAAAAAAGTCCATGTAATCTTTAATGTGCACCGAAAAAGATGAAAGAGAAGCAATCAAAACCTATTCTACAAACAATAAAAGCAAAGCACAACAAAAGAGATATATGTATAGCAATGAACATAAATCAAAACAATCCAAAATAAATAAACATATATGCAAAAAGGAAATAAATAAGAGTTATAGAAATGGTTTCCCCTCTCTAAGGGTTTAAACCCATCAAAATAAGTCTTTTAAACCACCCTTCATAAAGGATCCTAAACCCAACATCAAAAACACAAAATAAAGGGACAAACATGAACATTGCCTCTAATTTAGGTCCACATGAATAGAGTATATGAGGAAGTTAGTTCTCACAGACTTAGTTCTTCATGAAAGTAGGTCCACACATACTTATCATCAGATGTGCAACAAAAAACATTAATTAAAAAACAAAAACCATAGAGGTGTCTCCTCTCTAATAGAGTAGACCCATCAAAATAGGTTTTTAACATTCCATTTTCATTGATGATCCTTGAGCTTAAAAGGGGAAAGGAGAAAACTTAGGAAAGAGGAGGAAAATACAAAGAATAAGACTTAAAAATCAAGGAAATATAGATAAAAGATAGGGAGGAGGGCTCTTATAAGGGTTTCCTTAGGTATTTACCAGAAATGGAGGATTCCTTCAAGAATATAAGTTTAAACTCCATTAAGACTAAGCAAAAATAGACTTTCTTCAAAGTTTAAAGCTTTAGCCATAGATGTTTAGGGCTTTTTTATGTTTTTCAAGTATGGGGAGGTAGGAGATGATAGAAGAGGTTACTACTAAGTCTCTCTCTTTCCCAACATTTTAAAAATCCCCTATTTTCTCTCTTTTAATTGGCCTTTTATACTGCCCTTAGCAGATAAGGTACGTGGTATATTCCCTTAACAATTTAGAGTGTGGTCCTAGGGTACCCTATGTATAACTAAGTCTGTAAACACTTAGATTATGACATTCCTCATAAACTAATAGGTAAGTCCATATAGATTTGGTCCTAAGGAAATGAAAGCCATACAAACATCGATAACCTATGTGTCAATTATGTTTATATAGTCTTGTTTTCCTTATGAACTTAGCCTGCACAAACATTGCAGCATGTCCGTTAGGTGTCTTCCTTAGGCCTTTTTTAAAGGTGATTTTGGTTTTGCCTTTGGTGTACTTTGCTTAACTTTTTGGGCCTCCCTTTACATCTTTCAAAAAATATCTAGCACTTGTGGGTTTCATCATTAGAAACCCTTTGAACAAGAAAGTGTCTCAAACTCTTGTGTCTACATAAGTATAGTTATGTTCATTGCCATTGACTTTCACCTCACATACATGTGTATATCTACCTTATGACCATGACATACCTTATGGCCACACCATGTTTAAGCATTTCCAATCCATTTTTTACCAATTTCATAAACCAAACACACTGTGTACTTACTTTTACCCTAATTAAATTACATTTTCATATCAATTACACATGAACACATATATTTCCCTTTCATGCACAATTTGGCCATACACTCACACACACTTTCATATTCCTCTTTCCATGAAATCTTTATACATTAAAGCATATTATGGCTCACTTATCACACATACACATCCATTCCACACAATTACACACATATATATACAACATGCCATTTCTATAAACACTAACACGTGCACACATGAACACCAACACAAAAAAATAATCTATATTACATTAAATGCACATACTTAAGGTGTCAAAACACCCCTAATACACCACTTTAAGGCTTGGTTTGTTTCTCCTCCTCAAAGTTCCTCTCTTTGCCTACAAACATACACTATTTAGGATTTGAAAAATTCTAAAAAATCCTACATAACTCCAAATTTAAAACTATTTACATGGTTAACCATAGCTTACGTAGAACAACTTTAACCAAAAATAAAAATTAAGGAAAATGCACTTTTAATCACTTTAGGTACTGTTCATTAAGTGCTCATAACTCTAATTTTAGGCACTTTCATTGAATTTTGTCAGTGGGAAGAGCTTCAGGAAGTTATGAAGGTATAGATTGATATAAATTTTGTTAGGTTTGGCTTAGCATTACAGGAGGAAAGAAGAAAAAGGAGAGGGAAGAGGATTATGGAGTGGTGTTGACCATAGAGAGGAAAAGTGGGAAGGAAGAAGTGTTGGCACATATGGCCACCCTATAAGTTTCGACCCTTTTATATTAAATATTTAGATGGCTCAGATCGTACCACGTGTCGATCCAAAAGTCCTTGTTAATCCAATTTTCATTTTAAGTTTCACAAATTCACAATAATTGTTCTAGGCATCCAAAAATCATGCTTTCAATGCCAAAAATTCTTAATAGTTCCTATTAAAGGCCTTTTAAAATCTTAGGTCAAAACTCCAAATGGAACTAAGTCAACTATTCACTCACGTAATTAAGAAATTACTAATAAATGTCAAATGACCTTAGAAAATTAAAATTCCTTCATGAGTATATTGATTGGATTTTTGACATTTAAGATATGTTATTTTTAGGTCCATCTGGGTACATCCCGGGCCTATCCCAGTATGATGCCGACTAAGTTCACTACTCAGAAGCTCTCAACCCAAAATGATTTATTGGTTTTGTTAAAAGTTTTAATTATTTCATTTTCATCATTTTTAGGCTTGTCAAAGTTTTACGACTAATACTTCCCCTTTAGGCACTATAAAGTGCCTCGGCTCCCTAGGAGTCACTTTCATGCCTCGACAATATTGTTCATGAAACTGAGGTTCTTAGGCATTACATGATCAGTCAACCTATCAATATTAAGTTATTCTCATATGGGCTATTAACAATTTACTTTTAATTACACTACTTTAATTTAAGCTTGACATAGCTTTTAATTACTTTCGCTTAGCCAACAAATGGATAAACTAGAAAATTATGTCATAAGCCTTAATTTAGTAATCAAGCATGTTATATCATGTAATTAACCACACTTTGAGGCCATATATTAACACACATACATTACACATAAATAACATTATAATTCCTCTTATAAACATCATTTATTTTCATTATGTCATAAAGTCACCATATATTCATTCCATTATAGCATAAGTTTATTCAAGATGCATTATGCATAATTATCATCATAAAATACATCATGGCAATATAGATAGAGTAATGCCTCAAATAGGCATATAATATGACTCAACATATTATTGCCACATACATGACCATTCGACTATGACACCTTATATACTCTTAATATCCATCATGGCCACATTACATTATGCCTCATTTTACAACATGAATGCTTTTAAATTATATGCATTCATCCTTTAATCCATACTCCATATGTATTTCACACATTAACAAGCATGCTAATCATTCAACTACTTAACATACATGCATTTACTCATGTATTATCTCACTAAGGCACCACATTTAATGTTCGTACACATTATCATTTTGTGTCCATACATTTCCCGTGACAAGCAAAATATCAAGGTTACATATCCATATCCATGTAACTAGGCCATTCAACTA
>CANXYI012132267.1:0-11173 GCA_948208565.1 Hura crepitans
GGTATATCACTCGGGTAGCCGTTATGCTACCCAATTTTCTATAACTTTTAAAGTGTCTATATATGCTTTGTCTGAGTCTATCAAACCATGTACGAATGTGTTTAAGGATTAGACTATACATCCAAGCAATATCTGATAAAGTTTTAGAACAACCCATATGTGTTATAGAGTTTTCTCCTAGAGTAATTCTAAGATGGGAGACTTATAAGGAAGTGCATCACCTGACAGGTTTCTTCAGGAATCTGATAAGGGGTGTCACACATTATATGGCCCAAAAGCTTACCTAAAGTTACCTTAGAAACACATTTCTTTGGATTAAGACATAAATTGTATTTATCGATCAGTAAAAAGAACTTTTCTAGTGCTTCGAAATGCCTTTCTTTTGTAGTTGACTTGATCATCATGTCGTCCACCTAAAACTTCACTTTTTATGAATTAGATCAACTAAAATCTTTGTGACAATTCCCTCATAAATAGCTCTAGCATTCTTTGACCTAAAAGGCATGACTTTGTGGTAGAAGGTTCCCTATTCAGTGATAAAGGCAATATTTATCTTGTTTACTATCTTGTTCAAAATCTTATTATAATTGGCATATCCATCAACAAAACTGTAATTTTACACATTTCTACACTATTGACTAGAACATCTATGTGTGGCTAAGGAAAATCATCTTTAAGGCTCACTTCTATTTAGATCTTTGTATTATGTACACATCTTAACCCTACCATCTTTCTTGGTGATAGATACCACATTGGCCAACTAGGTTGGATACTATACTTCCTTTAAAAACTTGCCTATGACTTGTTGGTGTACCTCTTCTTTTATTTTCTCTACCCATTCTAGCTTTATTCTCCTCAACTTTTATTTCACCAATTTTGCTTCTGGGTATGTGTAGATGGCATGTTCAGCTATCTTCTTATCCACACTAGGTATAACTTCATAGGTTTAGGCAAAGACTTTTTTGTATTTTTTCAGTATTCTCTCAAATTTTTTTCCTCTCTTTAAGAGTTATATCATATACAATTAAAATTTCCTTAGGGTTTTAATTGGTCCCAATATTAAACATAGTAGTATTGATTGAATTGATATCAAAATGTTATATGTGTCATGATTATCTTTATGAATGATACAATTAGATGAGACAGCATGAAAATAAGCAAAGTTTTTCATCTTATTAATGAAAGGACTAGAAATATTATCGTCAAAAAGTTAAGCTAGATATAAAATTTTAGAAAAATCTTTTAAAGGGTTGTCTTCATCTATCTTCTTTTTCCCATTTTTTAAAGCATGGCAGTGGTTAGAATTTCTTCCTTAGGTTTGATCTCTAGGTTAGCTAGTTTGGCCATGACCTCTTAATCTTAAAAATCTTAGGTGGCTTTGACTTCCTCTATAGCCTAATCAAACAAATCACTGAACATCTCAAACCTAAGCATAACTTTTCCCTTAATCACAGAAGGCTCTGGCTCCTCATAATAACTAACATTTCTTGAAGATTGAATAAAACTCTTTTCTAGAAGATGGATATTTTTCTTCTTCTTCTTTGGCTTTGAAGATTCTACTGTATATCCCAATCCTTTTTTATTTTTTTATCCCTTTGGCACAATGGTAGATACCAACCCTTATGAATAATTACCTAATATATTTTCTAGCAAATAGCTTATGTTCTTTAGTATATTCACCACTTTGAGGTTATTTTCTTCTCCTCAAAAAAGATTCTAGCTAAATAAAATCCAATAAATGGTTAGTTGGTAATTTTGAGCTTCAAGATCTGATTCTCGCTCATAACTAATATGGTTATAATATCACCATTGTAAGGGATTTTAATCATTTGATATAGTGTTGATAGGACCCCTCTTAGCATATGAAAATAAAGTGACCCCAAAAGCAAAGAGAAGTTAGTAGAGATGTCTAGTATTGATACTCCATATCTTTTGCAATTTATCCCCATTTTAACCTTGACCTTTAAAATACAATATGCTTGCCACTAAATGTTATTGTAGGCAATAATGGTGAGTTTGGATTAGGAGATCATTGAGTTTTCAATTCCTTATATAGCTAATACTTTAAGGGGGTACACATTAATTGATGAACCATCATCAATTATTATGTATGCCCTATGCTTGCCATTAACTTTTGCTTTGATGTACAAAGGATGATTATGATGATGTCATTCTAGTGGGAGATCTGTGTTTGAGAATTTGACTACATCTTTTTCTTCCACTGTTACTACCTCCAATAGTTGAGATAGAGATATAGTAGTTAAAATAGTTGCAACACATAAGGTCTCCACCACTTTTTATTTGTGTGAAAGGGATTGTCATATCAAATCCTAGATTGAAATCTATATAGGAGATTTCTTTAGCTGCTTCATTATTGCATCATCCTCTTTCTGTGTAACTATGGGCATTAGCTCTTTTGCAACTTCTAGTATTACTTAATCATTTCAGTTTACTACTTTAGCTTCTACTTCTTCTACTAGCTTCTGCTTGAAATTTGAATTAATATGTAAATCTTAAACCTATTCCTCTAGCTCACTTTCACTATCAGCAATCCATATGTTAATGGCACAAATTAAACCCTAACCTAATTTTGCCTTCTTTTTTATTGCTAAAAAGTCATTTTTCTACAAAATCTTGTTGATTATATCATTTCAACAATCCTAAATTAACCATGTTGATAAGTGGAGGAACATTTAAATAAGTGCCTGAACCCTTTTATCTCTTTTCTAGATTAGGAATTTACCTTGAGTCAATTAGATCCTAAATTTTAACCCTCAAAGTGTGGTAGTTATCTGTGTCATAACCTATGTGTAAATGATTTTGATAATATAAGTCTAACTAATGGTTGGGCTATCCTTGATTTCTAGTGAGCTTGGATGGAAGAGGTTAAGGCTTTCTCTCATTCTAGAATAGTTTTAGGCACTAGGACAGTAGTTTGCATAAATTTGAGTAGTATCTTGAAGTGGTAGATACTTTAGCAATTTAATTCCCCCCACTGTAGCTAATACCTCCTACACTTCTATTTTTTTTAGCCCTAATTGGTTATTAAACCCTCTTAAGTTCTTCTTTCAATCTGCACACTCCTCTTCTATATCAATGGCAATATCCTTAAGTGATTCCTAATCTTTGAGCCCTTTAGCCTTTAACCCATCCTTCAGGTGTGGACTAGCATTTTTTATAAACATACAGATCTAATCTAACATCTTTGAGTTTCTCCTTTTCTCTAAAACTTTAGACCTCTATCTCGACAGGTACTCTATGAATGTCTCATTAAGTTTTTGCTTATGTTGCACAAGGTGTTTCATGGTAACCTCTATATGAGTGCTATAGTCATTATGAATGATGAAATCTTTAATCACTTTTTCCCAATATTCTTTAACCTATTTCTCTAGCCTATGATACCATTCAATGGCTCTCTATTTTATTGTAAGGCTAAAATAAGCTACCTTCTATTTTTTTGCTAAGCTCTATACCCCGAATGACTATAGCATATTGCTTGACATGTGCTATTAGATTAGTAGTTCCATCAAACTTTGGCAATTTTGGCATTTTAAATTTAGAAGATAGCAAGTCCTTAAATTATAAAGTAAGTTCATATAGATCCAACCCTTTACCCAAAGTGATAAGTCTAGCCATTGCCTTTATTTTTTCTTCTAATTTTTTTATAGTAGCATTTTCAACCTTATGGGACATAACCTTTTTCCCACCTTCATTATCAAAATCTTCACAGAAATCAAACTCTAGATTGAAAAATGAGGCCCCTTTCACCTTTTCTCCTAAGTTCCTAGCTTTCTTCTTTGTACCGATTCCCCCAGTTGTGGCTATTAACTTACCAGCAGACTTGGCTAATAGTGAATCAATAGGAGGTAATGAATCAAAAGTATGAATAGCCCCGACTATTGATATTGTGATAATAGACATCATTCTCCCTTCAAATTCTTCGAATTTCTAATCTATTTTGGTTTTGAAGTCTAAAGCAAAAGAGATACCTTCTCTCTGTCCTACCATATCTATTGTGTCATGTATGGCAAGGATAAACTCTCATTGGGTTATTTTATCATTTAATCATGCTCCCAAGTGGCTTTAGGATCTACGATGGCTATAAAATAGAGGGTTAGAAATTATGAATAAAATGACAAAATGCATAAGGATGCATGAAATGCAAATACATGTTAATGTGTACAACAACAAATACCAATAAGGGCCTTTCATCATTATCACTTCCCACACTTAAGATCAATGTGTTCATTCCTATGAGGGTTAACTTGTGGGACATTGGGGGCCCTAATAGAATGAATAATGGACAATGAATAGCTTAACATTATTTCTCTCATATTTAAAAGAACACATGTTGGATATTTGGCCTATGTATATTAGATATGTTCAATCAAACCAAAGTAAAGGGTCTAACCCATTCCAATTAAAAAAGCCTAATGTGTTTAACAACATTTCAAAATTACTAAGCCATATTTCACATATGTTAGCCAACAGAGCTCATAATATAGCATTAACTAGGAAACTTAAACGAAGTTTCTATTGGTAATTACATAGGCTTATAGTTAGGTTATGCAAGTTATGGTCATCCAAGCATAGTCCCTCCACAATGGATCTATCTCATCTTAAGAATATAACTAATTAATTCCCCATTTAATATACCTTATAGGTATGAGGCTTGAATTTGATGCCATTTCTAATAATCCCCAAAATTGAATGGAATTGGGTTCATGCTTTGAAATGACATTAGGGAAAAAAGGGATTCCTAACTAATTCAAAGGCTCTGGCATGTAATACAATTTCAAAAAATGTTAATATTATATATTCAAAGCACAAAATTCCATGTTCATTTAAGGTACTTTCAAAGCATTGTCCCATAGTGTCCCTAGTGGAGTCACTGCTTTTTGCATCCCTTCCTTTCCAAGGCTTGTCAAACTGAAATAAGCAAAGACTCAACCTAAATCTCACCTCTCAAGTCCAAAAAGATGAGAAGCAAACTAGAGGAATCTTAAGTCATTCCTATTCAAATATCCTAGAGAGAGTGAGTTAGACACCACAAGATAAGAGTCACCATCCAACCAAATTTGGGAAATATCTTATTAGGCCAAAACTAAAGTGATTTAGAACCTTACTATTATTTATACCTCATGCTAAAATGGAATTTTAGATCAACTTTATAATTTTATCCTTTTTCTCAAGGAAGTTTTGATATTAAGATAAAGCATTCAATAACATAAAGAAATAATAGGACATGCATATTTACAAACATAAATGAAATACGTGAAATTAAAGAATATAATATAAGAAATTGGGTAATTGATTTTTTTTCGAGAACTTTGGTTCTTGCATGCCAATTTATGAAAACAAATTTTATCCTTATGACACTTATTAAAGAAAAATCAAAACCCATTCTATTAGGAAAAATGCCAATTAATTTAATAAAAATCAATTTGGTTATTTTTTCCATGTAAAAAATCTCTTTCTACCTATTACAATAATAAAAAAATACATGGAAATATTTTAAATGAAAATTAAATTACATGGCAATTAACTAAAAAATATATTCTAATCCAAAAAAGGTAAATTTTACAAGAAAATTTAGTAAAATACATTTTAACCAAATTAAATTAAAATTACAATAAAATTGCCTAAAATACAATCTACTAGAAAATATTATGGAAATAAATGAAACAAAAGGAGAAAATTAGGAAAGAAATAATGGTTAGACAAAAGTAAATAAATAAAAATAAAATAATAAAATAATAACAAAAAAAAGGGTGAAAAATACTAAAGTGTTAACTTCATTCAGTGTTTGATAAGAGGGAAAAGATAGGTTAAATAAATCCCGAATAGATCTCGGACAACTTGTATCACAACAAAAAAGACAATGTTAGTACGAAGGAAACAATGAAATCATTGAAAAAAATAAATAAAATGATATAAAATAGATAGTTAAATAATAACAAATAACATACGAATTAAATCATTATATTTAACTAGTAAATGGATTAAATAGAGAATGAAAAATAAAGAAGAATAGAATAATAATAATAGACAAATAAAAGAAAGGTACCCTATGTGACACCTCTTACTAGATTCTCGAAGAAACCCAATATGAGTGCACTTCCCACTAGGTCACCCATCTTGAAATTGTCTTCCAAGTTCATTCATTTAAAATTTTCCAAATTCCTATTATTTGATTCAGTTTAACTCCAAAACTAATTGTCTTTTTCTAGGCTCAACTTAAGGTCATACAGGTCAAATCGTACCATAAATAGCCATTTACAAACTTCTCAGAATTTTACTTAAATTCGGCAGCATAAGGGTTGTCTAGGTGACTAACCAAAAATTTTAAACCTATAAAACACTTCTATAAAGTCATGTTCACATCTCCTAGACCCTTCTGGTCCCCCAAATATCAACCTAACATTATCAGTCTATCAGTCATCAATGTAGGCCTCAAACCACAATCAAGCAATCATAAATTAGAGCCTTAAGCTCCCATAACAAGTCATTAAGTGGAGGAAACCACATATGAACACAACCATACATGCATAAAGTTAGATAATTTAATTATTAAAAAACTCTTTCTATATTATGTATATACATAGCCAGTTACATGGTACCGTTTTTCCCACATAAGTACACTGAGTATAAAAGCTATACAAGATGCACATAACAACCTTCTAGCAATTATCCTCTAAACTTTAGCTGCAGGTTTTTTGAGGTTGTATCTTTAATCTTATTATCTACGCACTAAAATAGGTGTGTTGAGTATATAATATACTCAGTGGTGAACTCAAGTATTTAAATCATGTCCTATGGTTTATTTAAGCACATATAGAGTTAATATTATCTAATCTGGTTATTAAGCCAATAGTTTAATTTTCTATGTCAAATGACAAAAATACCCCTACTTTGGTCCATAACAATTTATTATTTATGCAGTCATTTAAAAAATCAAGTCAATTATGAATTCAAGGGATTCTTACCCATAACATTCAAATTATTTAATTTATCATGTCGATGCATGTTATATATGCAAAATTACCAAAATGCCCTTTATCCCGTGCACTGGTTATTTAATTAGTTAGTTACACTAAAATCTAAGAAATTCAATAATATCTACCATTATTAGTGTTGTATTTTATTTATTTCATAAAATTATCAAGCCTGAGTAGATGGACGACACTTCAATACAGTGGACCTAGTGTAGTGATCCACATTTTGGACCCCGACCACTGCATCGGCTTAATCAAGTCATAGCACTGAAAGTGCAGATAGCATGATGTGTTTTATCTAATAGACTAGTATAGTGGCCCTCTAGGACCTTGGCTACTATAGCGGCCCTATTTGATGATTAATGATGTCATAATCTTGTCTGACTAGTAGACTGGCATGTCTAACAGACTAATGTAGTGGTCCTCTAGGACCTACACCGCTACACTAGCATGATTAGGTAAATGGCATCAATTGTGCAAAAGCATATGATTGTCTATTTAACAAACTAGTACAGTGGCCCTAAAATGGACCTAGACTATTGTATTAGCCCTACCTAGAAATAAAACAGTGAAGCAATTGCAAAATCCCTTAGTTGACCGATCAACCTATCCAGTGGGTGTCTAACTAATGGGCAGTTTAATCTCAATATATGTCTATTTCTTTACTCATTAACTTATTTTAATATTATGGAATGAAAAACAGACAGATAAAAATTCTTTAACATAGTTCAATTTTAGCTAGGTTTGGTATAGCCATAATCAAGCAGTACTAGGTTAATTCTCAATTATATTTTTAGGTCCTGTGTTGGTTAATATTCAAGTCATATTATTCTTAGTTTCATTACACATTTAATCATTATTTATGATCCATTTACTGTCTATATGGATTATTGCTTTAGGTAATGGTCAATTTGGATAGTTATCGGTCATTTACAAGATTTGCGATAGTCCTTTCTAGGTTCATTTCTTAGCCTTTTTTAGTGCAGTTTTCACCTATAATTTCACATTATTTATAGGCCTAATACCAACACAAATTAAGTCACTCACAAGGCCAAATCATAGGCATTTATGACATTACATTTAATCACAAACTCATAGCCTTTATAGGCACACTTTTAGGCATACTAGAAGCTATTTCTAAATTTACTTTAGTGACATGCTAATGTCTCAATTTAGGCAAATTGTTCATGCCCATTTCTTAAGTTGTTATTAAGTCTTTAAAAGCATATCTCGTAGTCTTATTTCATGCCATTTTAATCATGTACATTAGACTAGTTTCATGCCAAACCAATTAGGCTAAAATATGCTTATACTATTATGCCTTATCATACATATACATTACACACATTTTATTCACATTTTCATGCCTTTCTCATTGGTTTAGCTCTCATCCATAGCTTGTTAATATCCTTAAATATACATTTATTTAATTTTAATCACACATACTTAATTATTAACATAATATGAGTACACTTATATAAATACATTCTCATTCCTAAGCCGTTTAAGCTAACATATCCTTGTTACATGCCTCGGCCATATGCAAAACACACCTACACACATGCCTTCACAAAACATCTTTATATCACAATCCACACTTAATTCAAAACCAAACCAAAAACATGCCAATTACCAAGTTTCCATACCATACCTTTAGTAACACCTTTAGGTTAGCTCTTAGCTATCATGCTAATACACACACATATATTTGTAGAACCCTTGGCCAAATAGAATTTAAGCATTATTCCTATTTTCTTTCATTAAATAAACATAAGAAGCATTCATTCTTCCTATAGTCAAGTCATACACAAATATTCCTTTCACTCAATTAAACTTTACAAGTAATCTAGCTAACTTTACCATATTAAATTCCCAATTTTATCCCATGGATATTAAGTGGCATGAGGTAAATGTTGGAGTTCACATACCTTAACTTAAATAGAGTGAAAATTCCCTACACTTCAAGCCTTCCACCCTTATAGAAGCTTTCTCCTTCCTTTTTAAAGCCACTTCCTTCCTTGAATTACCTCAAAAACTATCAAAATACATGTCCTTAGACCTTAGGCTTCCCAAACAACCATTTATAGCCATAAATAACCAAGAAAAATGAACTAGGAGTCATGAAAACTCACTTAATTCACTTGCTAAACTACTTCTAACCTAGAGACTTTTGGAGATTTTTAATTAATTCTAGGGGTAACCTTTTTTTATAATTCTTCTTCCTTTATGCCCTTAACATATAGGAAAAATTTTTAGTGGTGATGGCTTTTTGAAATGTATAAAGGAAGAAGATGAAAATAGCTCATCTTCTTTAGAATGGCATCGGTTCTAGTACCCAAAGAGAATAATTTTTTTTTATGTTGCTTAGTGGGTTTTAACACTTGGCATCATGCATTGACATGTGTCTTGGCCCTTAGGCTAGTTGGCATAGCCCAAATGGGTCCCATAACCTCCCAAACCATCCGAAAAAGGCTCAATTTTAGTAGAAACTTCAAGAAAATTTTTAAAAATCATAAGGACCTCAAAAAATTATGTTGTTCATTTTAAAATTCCTTATTTAAACCCCTCTATATGCTCATAAATTTTCAAAGCCAAATTCCATCGATGGGGCAGTCTTTAAACTGCATCAATTTGTATGCCAACCTTTACAATTATGAGAATTTGCAAATGACCTCATACTTTAAAAATTCTTTCACCAATGGACTGATTGGAATTTTTAAGCTTTAGGGTACAATAGTTTTGGATCCGTCCAAGCACATCGTGGGTCATTCAAGACCCAACTCAATTTAACCCCATGAATCACTAACTTATAGTTTGAAATGAATTATTGGTTCTGCTAAACTTTTAAATTTGCTTTTTCATCAGTTTAAAGCCCCTTGAAGTTTCATGACTAGTGTCACCACCTCGATTTTTATGCAAGTGACTAAGCACCCTGAGCACACTTCCTAGACCTAGTTGCATTATTCATGGAGCCTCGATGCATGGGCATTAGAATTCTTCCCCTCTGAAGAAAATTTTGCCCTCAAAATTACCTGAAGTAAATAGTTGTGGATATTGAGCTTTCATTTGTTCCTCTGGCTCCCAAGTATCCTCTTCAATATTATGATGTCTCCATAGCACCTTGACTAGTGATATGGATTTATTTCTCAATTATCTAACCTTACAAGCCAAAATCTATATAGGCTCCTCATTACAACTTATATTAGGCTATACTTCAACATTTGTCATCAGAATCACATGTGAAGGATCCGACCTGTACCTTACGAGCATTGAAACGTGGAAAACATCATGTATCTATTGTTGCTCAAGTGGCAATGCTAGCCTGTAAGCTAGTGGTCTAACCCTTTCTATAATCCCATAGGTTTTGATAAAACTAGGACTCAACTTCCCCTTTTAACTGCATATTCAATATCTCTTTATTTTAGGTCGACATATGATTTCTATCTATCAACTGTAGTTTTCAGTCTGTCTCTAACCACTTTCAGTTTTTCCTTTGCATCTTTGATCAAATCAATACCAAAAATTTTACTCTCCCCAACTTTACTCGAACAAAAAGGAGTTCTGCATCATCAGCCATACAAAGCTTTACAAGGTGCCATTCCCAAGCTAGACTAATAACTATTATTATAGGCAAACTTTGCCAAAGATAGGTACTGATCCTAGCTACCTTTAAACTTAATTGCATAACCACATAACATATCTTTAAGTACCTATATCACCCTTTTTTACTGTCTATTTGTCTGAGGAGAAAAAGCTATACTATAGGCCAGTCCGGTGCCTATTCCTTCCTATAGCTTCTTCCAAAATCCAGAAGTAAAATAAGGATCTCTATAAAAAATAATAGTCACTGACACACCATAAAGTTTGACTATTTCATCTACATACAACTTAGCCAGCTTTTCTAGAGAATAATCCATCCTGACCAAAATAAAGTGAGCTATCTTTGTTAATCTATCAATAATCACCCATACAACATCACATTTACCTCAGTCATAGGTAAACCCATCACAAAATTCATGGTCACCCTCTCCTATTTCCATTTTAGTATTTCTATAAGATACAGTAATCAAGAAGGAACCTAGTGTTTAGCTTTCACCTATTGACATGTTAGAAACCTTGCAACATATTCTGCCATATCTCTTTTCATACCAGGCCACCAATAGTGAGACTTCAAATCT
>CANXYI012132348.1:0-10407 GCA_948208565.1 Hura crepitans
CTTTGCAGTTGTATCTTATTTGGAGCTCTTCCAAGTAACTTCTTCTTTTCCTCCTATGATGAACACAAAACTTGATAAGGATTTGCAATCATCTTATCAGGCTAAAAGCTAACATCCCTATATCCATTCAGCTGTAAATCCTTTTCTCCATATACTGAGAACATATTTTTAGTTCTTCTCAAGGGATGTTCTTCATAGTAACCTAATATTCCTCTCCATAACTAGATTGGAATATGCTCGTGATACTTAGAGCATAAGAAATATCAAGTCTTTTACATAACATAGCATAGCATACATGATAGATCTTATACTAAAAGCATACAATAGTTTAGTCATACCTTTTCTCTCCTCTTGTGTTTTAGGAGACATAGATTTAGAAAGGTATTTCCTAAGAGCCATAGATTTACAACATAAGGCAGTGCATATGGCTAGCCCTGAGCTTTAGTACAACTTGTTGGTTTAATGATGGCATTGGCGATTATAAATAGATGGTCTTACAAAAAAGAAAGTGGAAGAAAAAAAGCAAAACAGAAAGTATAGTAACAAAAAAGGAGAAAATAGAGATGTAGTGCAAATAGAAAGTAAACAAAAAAATGGAAAAAAAACAAAATAAGAGTAGAAAAATAGCAGATAGTAGTAGAAAAATGGAGACTAGAAAGTAATAAAAATAGCAAGAGTAATTAGGACTAAAAAAACAAAAAATAAAGTAATCAAATAATCGATTTAAGTAGTATTCAAAGACAATGATAGAAAATAATAAAATAAGGGAACAAAAGATATTAACCAATAGAAGTATACAAAAATAAGAAAACTAATCAAGGTATATCCATAAACATCAAGTAACATAAAAGAAATTTAACTGAATATTAACTAGAAAACAAAGGGAATAGAAAAGGTATTTTACTATTTTTTTGAAAAATAAAACAAAATTTAAAAGTATAGGAATTGTACTTCTATAGGAAAGATAGACAAAGACAAACAAGTCAATAATGAACTATCAACATATCGACAATGAAAAAGGAAGCAAATAGCAAATTGATAAGACATTTCAAGGCATAAAAGAAAGAAAAAGGTTATTGCACCAGGTCAACTAGAGGTGCCTCATAGATTGCAGTAGGTAATCAATTTTAATCAAATAGACAATACATTATTTAGGTAAATATCCTCCCACTTCTATGTTTAAGTTATATACTATCATTCAAAAGTTTGTTTACTTTATCTTACATATTGATCATATTTAAATAAGTTTAGGCTAGGATATGTTAGGATAAATGAAATTAATAATCTTGATTATATTTATAATTTAGGATAAACCTTGAAAGGGATATAACAAATCAAATAAATGAATAAGAAAAAGAGCAAAAACTAAAACAAGAAAGTAACTTTTAATCAATTTAAGGCGGCACGACCAAAATTAATCATAGAAATTTCAGTTAGGCAGTAGATCTTCACACTTAAACAACAAGATTAATTAAAACCATTAATAAGATAAATCATGATTCAGGCTAAAGATGCAAAAGTAAGGTGTAACTAAGAATTAAAATAGAAAATAGCTATATTTTGTTGTAAGATAATTAATCAACAAACGAAACACATAATTTGAAACCTTAGGACTAGAGAATATTATATTGGTTAGACTTAGAAAAGATTCACATGGTTCAAGATGAAAATCATCTAAAAAAACATTCAACATTAGAATAAACATACTCAATCCATTTTTATATACCTATATGGAATAAATTTGAAATAAGATATATAGATACACTAAGCTATAAAAAACCAAAATAAATTACTTTAAGACAAGCATGGAATTTGTACTCAATTTTTAAAGGGTTAAAAAATAAAAACTAAGTAAATGCTATTTTGAATAAAGGCAATTAAAGAAATACATGGTTGGCAATTAAGAATATACATAAAAAGAAATATAAAAAAGTATAGTTGTTCTAGTTTAGTTTCTAGAATCTTAAGTTTAAACCTTTTGAAAAAAAAGGAGATAGTGTTGAATAATTATCTTTTATAGGGATATAAGACAATAGGAAAACAAACAAGTGTATTACAACTAATAATGGAATCTAAATGTCATAAAATGATCCAAAATCACATATAGGAAAAATTTCATTCTAATATAAAATTAGAACATAGAGGTTAAAACTTATTCAAAAATAAAAAAGCTAAAGAAATCGAGTCCAACTTAGAAAAATTAAAAATTATAGTTGATAATAAAAATAGTATCCATAATTTAATTTACGAAGACACTAAATTGGAATTGATAATTAATGTAAACTTTAGAAAATTATGCTAATGGTCAAGTACAAGTATTGTATTTAGATCTTAAAACTCGGTTCAACTTAAGATAGAAAAGTCATTAACAAGTATACTTTTCTTTCATTGTAATTATCCATATATCAAAATTTGATGCAAAAAAAAAAAAGAATCACTGTGAGTGTTATGCAATTTGACGAAAAGAAAATCTTAATTAAAAAGACCAAAATTTTAAAACCTATGAAATAATTATAACATAGTTCATAGTCTATTAAAAAAAAGGACAATACTAGTAGTGATTAGAATAATTGAACTCTTATTTTTTATGGCTTATCTATGACTAGTTAGAAAATTAGAGTAGGGAATTGCATGACTAAAACAAAAGAAATCAAATCATATCTAGTCCATCTAGGAGCTTAAATTTGTGTAAAATATCAAGAAAATTAAAAAAAGTTGAAAATTAAATTATGAGAAAATTATACAAACTAATAAAATGGCAAAACTAGATCCCTATGAGTACAGGCTTATGCTCAATTTCTAAGAAATGAAAACATGACTCAAAAAATGAAAAATAGTGGGACCAAAAAAAAAAAAGAACTAAAGTTGGATATGACTTAAAAAAATCAATATATAGACCGTTAAAAAATAGAATTAAAATTGATATAGGACCTTAACCTTAAATTGTATAGGCACATTTTTTTCTTTTTATTCTTCTTTTTTTCCTTTAGCCTCATTTTATTATGTCATTTTAACCCAAAAGAGTAGACACTCAAGTATAGGATTTGTATTTGGTTTCTAAAATACTAAAAAATGCAAACATGAAAATTGATAAATTCTAAAAAGTAATAAAAATAGTTTAGCAAGATAGGAACTTCATCTTAAAATAATACATTTTAAATTAAATAAATAAAGAAAATTAGGACCTTAAAAGCATTATATACTTACAAAAATTTTGAATACATATGCATGATTAAAAATCGTAAACACCAAATTGAAGTTTATCATTGACATGCAAACATCTTAAGGTAAAACGTACCAGTACACAATTCATAGATTGACAAAAACCTAAAGAAGATAGGCTTGAGTTTTAAGGAGATTCAAAGGATAAAGCCTAAAAATCAAATGGGTGGTATGAGCTAGACAAGCTCATGATAAAGGAATTGTCAAGAGTCGCCACTCAATGTAGACCAAGAATCAATGAACTTGGCATAAGTGTTTGAACCCAAGATAGGGACCAAACCATTGATCATCAAAGAATTGGATTCATGGTTGACACTTAATAATATTACATTTAGTATTTAGTGTGCATTCTCCATATTAAGTAGTAAAATCATTCTTTCTAATGAAAAATGCAATTTCCTAGGATTTGAATTCACATTAATCACATAAATGATATAACAAGGGTAAAATAAATGTAAATTCATAATAAAACATAATACAAAATTTTGATTAATGTATTTACTTTAATATGCAATATAGTTCTCATGTAATCATGCCATTATCCATATATGTGTGACACCCCTTACCTGATCCAATCACTGGACCAAAATAAGAAGTGACACATAAATTAAAATGCTTTTTGAAATTAATTAAAATGAATTTTTAATCTTGGGAATCTCATTTAAATAAAATTTTGCTCTTAAGTTTTAAAATAGTTTTGAGTATACTCGTGTCAAAAATTCGGTAGCATAACGGTTGTACTAGGACATTATCCTAAAATGAATAGTAAACTTACATATGTAAAAGCACTTTTATATCAACCAAAACTCATTCCTCAACTTATGTGATCCTCTAATCACTCCAAATCAACTAATAACTCAAATCACATTTCATGCAATAGAAGGAGATATCATACAAGTATGAAAAATAAAGTTTGAACATCTTTAAAAGATTACAAAACAATTTACAAATCTAGATTAAGCCTAATCCCTTATAAGCTACATATGAGTGTCTTTATATAAATATATCACTTAATTATATGTATAAACAATAGTGTTCTTCTTTTGATCCATAGCAGCTATTAAGGCTTTAACTTTAATTTGGTTTTTTTAACCTACACATCACAAATAAAAATGACGTGTTAAGTGAAAGCTTAGTGGTGTAATTAATGTAACATGCATATTCTCATTTAAGCATATATGTATATTACTTAACATAAACATAATAAGATGCATATAACCTATGAACATAACAAATGTGCAAATGTATATATATATATATGTGTGTGTGTGCTTCATCATAACATGCATTTTCAACTACAACATAATATCATCATGCATTAAGCAATTAATGTGCAAAATTATTAAGTTCCATAGCTTAGATTCATAATTACCCTTTTTTATTTTGCCCATGCCAAAAGAAACTTGAATCCTAATAGATACTAGGAATGTATGGCCACTGAGACTAAATAGACCACAAAGGTCATAAAACATGGGTCTGAGGACCATAACATAACATGGACCCAAAGGTCAAATATAGCATGGGTTTGAAGATTGAAAAGAGAGTTACAAAAGTTCCCTAGCAGCTACTAAACCCCTAGATGACCGGTCAACCTATCCATCTAGGTTGTTACTTTATGGGCTATCACCATATTCATTTTTTTATTTCATCATCTTAAAATAATTTAAAGTAGATTTTAAAAAGTTGTTTAGTCAATAAATGACTAAACAAGGAAAAATGTGATATTTTCTCTATAGTTATGTGTCATAAGGCATACATGCATCTCACATGTCTATATTACATAATGTGCACACATACACTCTTCATATACATAGGCATATCCCAAGCCTTTATAACTGTATTGCCCATGTTTTAAGGCTCTATGAATAATATCACCAGGTCCGAAAAGTGCACCCAGGGTGCCAAGTCACTTACATGTGGACTAAGGTAGTGACATGGGTCATGAAACTTTAAGGGGCCTTAATTTGATGAAAAGAGCAAAATTTAAAAATTTAGCAGAACTAACAATTCATTTTGGATTAAAAGCTAACCCTCAGTGCAATAAAAATTTTAGGTTGGGATTGACCTAGGATGTGCCCAGACAGACCCGAAAATAGTGGACCTTGAAGCTTAAAAACCACACTGAGTCTAATGGTGAAAGAATTTTTGGAATCAGAGGTCGTTTGCAAATTCACATAATTTTTGAGGTTGGCATGCAAATTAAGGTAGTCTGAAAACTATCCTATTGAAGGAATTTGGCCACAAAAATTTATGAGTAGGTAGAGGGGATTAAAATATGAATTTTAGAATAAATGGTATAATTTTCTAAGGTTCAAGTGAATTATTGTGCATTTTTTAAGTTTCCCACAAAATCGAGATGGTTCGGGATAGCATTGGCATGTTAAAATGGGGTCCACACCATGCCATGTGGCTAAGGGAGTGTGCCAAGTGGCAAATAACACATGACAAGTGGAATTCCACTTGGATTTAAGAAATGAATTCCTCTTTTTCTAACTGCTATTGTCGATGCCACATGGAGAGGAATCTGGCCATAACTTTCTCCTCTGGCCACCAAATAGAGAGATTCCAATTGCTAAAATTTCTCCTATGTGTTAGGCACCACAAAGAAGAAGAATCAAGAAGAAAGGATTTTTCGTTTGGGAGATAAAAATCATACAAATGGATTGGTTTGGACAGTTTAGAATACTAACCCAAAGGTGAATCCCTGGCTATTTCACATCTTTATCTTAGGATTTTTGGCTGCTTTTTGATGCTGGATCATGGCTAACATTTATGTGATGATGTGTGTAAGGTGGTTATGGCATTTGTATGGCATTTTGAGGCCTACAGAGGAGGAGAGAAGCCACTATTGATGCTAATAGCTTGTGCAATTGAGGGCTTTCAAGTGTTTCCTTTTAATAAGTAAGTGAGTTCTAGCACTTAATATGTTTAGTAGTTACTTTTGGGTTCAAGCATGATTTGAGTTCATGAAGTAGATTGGATGTGTGTTTTCTTAGAGGGTTATGGTACATGGCATGATAGAATGGGAATGGTATAGGTTATTGATAAAAAAATAGACCTATTGTTGCTAAATCTCTACTTTGCCGAGAGGTTTGCCAAGTGGTAATGGCTTGGTCATAGTGTTTAAGGTATGTTATAATGTGTAATGTATGTTTATGTGATTTCAAATGTTGGTATGTAATTGAATTACTTAGAAAATAATGAGGAAATACATATTAGGCATAATGGAAGAAAGTGGCTGAGAGCTTATCTCTAGCTTAATAGGGTGTATGGTATGTTGTGGTAGTTATACTTGGTGTTTGAGAATGGCAAGGTACATACATTAGACCTAGTATACATGAATTGGTGATATAACATGTGTTGGGATTGGTTGATGTGTGGTACCATGGGAGCTTAGTAGTGGCCGAAGCATGTACTATTGGTAAGTGAATTGAATTGGCATGCTAATGAATATGCATGTGCATGTTTGTGTTTACACTAGAGAGACAAGGTAGCATATGTGGAAAAAGGCATGGAAATGCATGATAAAGGCTAGGAAAGTGTTGAACCTGAGAGCTATGTGATTGTAAATATACAAGAAAGTGTTAAAGAATGCATGTATTCAATAGGCTTAAAAGAATGTATATATATGAGCTATAATAGCTTAGATTATCTAGGCATGAATTCAACCATTATATAACTTAGATGGCATATAATATAAACAAATGATGGCATGAATGATGACCCTAAAGATTGACTTGAAATCCAATATGTAAATTTGCCTTTAAGGGTTATGGCTCAGGAATAACTTGTGCACTAAATTTTTGTACCTATATGGGCTAGTATGGTGTGATAGTTTGGCTTGGCTTATAATAACCTTGAATTGATCAATGCATATATCATGAAAATGTTTTAATTACACTTTATAAATATGGCTTTAAATGACTAAAGAGGTGAAACTAAAACATATGTTACTGGTCCAAAAGTAATGGCTTAAAAGTGGCTTGAAATGAACTATGTAATTGCATTATTTCTTTGTGCCCTTGGGACCAGATTTGAGACCCTTGCATGAATGGCATTAGTGCCTATGTTTTGGCCATGGAATTGGCCTAGTTGTGTTTAGCTTTGTGCCTAGAAATGTGCTTAAAAAGATATTAAAAATTAGGCTAAATTTGGACTTAAAATAGTCCCAAAAATTGACCTGAAAAGTGGTCGAAATGACCTATAACTATCTAGTTGACCAGTACCTGAACTAAAAATGTCACTGAATAGAAAGTATTAAATTTTTGAGTATTAATGCCATGATAAATCATAACATATGACACCTTGAATTTTTGTAATAGTAGACTTAAATATTATTAATGGAATTTTACCTGGTAGAGCCAAAATATGGCTATACCAATCTGGCTGAAAAAAATAAAGTATGAGATAAAAATTTTAACTATCTATTTTTGAAACATAAATATTATAAGAATATTTTTGGTTCATAAATGAACTTAAATTAAGCTACTTGGCCCATTAGTTAGACACCCATTGGATGGGTTGATCGATCAACTTAGGGTTTTGTAGCTGCTAGTTGTCTAATGTTCAGGCAGTATTAATTAGTGGTTGGAGAGGTTTACAAACTGATCTCCATTGTCACCAGTAGTTGATGGTACCTTTTGGTGGTTAAAGAGGCCTACGGGCTGATCTCCATTATGTCATCCAGATGTTAATGATGTTTATTTGTGACTAGAGCGGCCTACGAGCTGATCTCCATTATGTCACACAACTACTATTTACATGTGTCTAGAGAGGCTACGACTGATCTCCATTATGGCACACATGCCAATGCAGCGGCGTAGGTCTAGAATGGGGACCACTACACTAGTTTATTTTCCCTCTAGATCTAGTGTTTTAAGTGTCGTCTTCCTAGTTGGGCTAGTAAATTAAATTAAGAAAATAATCAGACTAATACTGGAAATAAGAATTAAGCATAAGTGAACAATATTTTTTGAGTTTTTCATAAAATGTAGGCTAAAAGGTATTTTAGACTTTTTACACATATGTGGCCTATATGTTGGTTAATGTCAAATATGCATACCATAAATGTAATAGCAGCTTTAAATAATATATGTGAGTCAAAAAGGCTATTTCAAGACTTAAAAATACCTTAAGGGTATTTTAATACTTTGGCACCCTGTTGTATAATTAAATTACATAAATTAAGTAAAAACCTATTATTAATTGCATAGGTATTAAATAATATATTACCATAATTAAAATGCTTTAAGTTCACCACTAAGTATCTCGTATACTTAGTGTACCTATTTTGGTGCACAGGTACTCAAGAGTGGTATCTTACCTTGTAAAGCACGCCAAAAAGAGTTCAGAGGATAATTGAGAAGGAATAGAAAGCAAAGGTTGTATAGTTTTGATATCCATGTACTTAGATGAAGTTGGCTAGAAACCATGATTTTAAGCTCTGCATATGTTATGTATATAAGTAAGCATTAAACTGTGGATGCAATTAAGTAGTCCTACATATTTTCTTGTGTATGTATGTTCAGCTATGATGTTTGATTTTATGTGAGCCTGAGACTCTATCCATACATGCTTTTATCTGCAGCCTGAGGCCTAAGTTTGATATGTGATAGTTGTTGATGTTAGGCTGAGAATAGGGGACTAGATGGGTCTAGGAGATGTGATAAGTAATGTTGAAGTGTTTACAGGTGAATAATTTTAGGATAGTGACCCAAACAACCGTTGTGCTATCAAATTTTTAGATAGTACTAGATTGTGTCAGATTCTCCCCGTTATGGCTGAACCATAAAGATACTAACCTAAATGGATATTAGGAATTGATTGGAGTGATTTTGGAGTCAAATAGAATTATCTAGTATGGCATAAGTAAAAGTTAAATGAATGACCATGGGGGAAATTTCAAAATAGGTGACCTTATGGGAAGTGCACCACTTATTGGGTTTCTTTGGTAATCCAGTAGGGGGTCTCATATTTGGTGGTATCAGAGCAAAGGTTCAACATTCCTTAGTAGAGTATATGGATATCAAATGGTTAAGTTTCTAATTCCTCTGAACTATTATGCTGTGTGGTCTCAGAAGGGAAAAGTCTTCTATAAAATAGAAAGAACTGGTCTAGTTGCCCAAAGGAGGGGCCATGGAACTAATTGGTTTGGTAACCATAGTTATATAGAGAACAAGTTGTGTATTAATACCTAAACCTAGTTATGCTACTCAGTAGCCAGAGTCATGAGTGGTTGACTGATAGCAAACAGGAGAAATCCTGTCCTAGTACTGTGAGAAGTAGCACATGAAAGGATCTTACTAGATTTCTAAAGTATGTTGAGGAGATTATTTTCAATGACATATATACAGAATATAAGAGACTCTTGATAAGGCTGAATGTAGAACCAAGGATACAGACAGCTAAAACTCAGAAAGAGGGTACTAGGAGTGGGCCACCTATGTGTGGCTTTTGTTAAAAGAAACACTGGGGGCAATGTAAAAGAGGCAAGTGGAAGAATTCTAGAGACCACTATAGAGAAAGAGTGTCCTCAGGCATAGAAAGAGGGTGCTCAAACATAAATACCTAATGTCACACCCTAAAGTAGGGGTCAGAGATAGACTAGAGGAGAGTAGTCCAATGCTAGTCAGGGTACTAAAGTTAAGGCTTGTGCTTTAGCTAGGCAGTGTACAGTGAGACTGAAAAAGGTGGCTACAACACTAGATCATATGTCTGGTATTTTGTTTATTTAATGTTTTAGTCACGGATTTGATAGACCCTTATTTAATGCCCTTATGTGTATGTATTGCACTAGCATAGAATAGGCAGATAGGGCCTGAGCAAGTTAATATAGAAATGGGAGTTAACAACCCTATGGGGCAATGTGTGATGTGAATGGGGTGTATAAAAGATGCCCTCTGGTGATTTAGAGGCATAGATTGTTGTTGGTTTAATTAAGTTGTATTTCAATAAATTGAGGTACTTCTAGGATGGATTGGCTTATTAAGTATCAAGCTATGCCTGAGTGTAATCATAGGAAGTTAACCTCTAAATTGTATGGAGACTAATAAAGATAGTGGATGGTGAGAGAAATCCTTTGGATAATCTTATCTTTGTTATCAAGATATAATAACTCCTTTGAATGGAGTGACATATGTTTGGCATATGGTATTGATCAAAATGATTTAGTTTTGATTTGGCATA
>CANXYI012132403.1:0-10740 GCA_948208565.1 Hura crepitans
GTGGTCAAAATGATGTATAACTGTCTAGTTGACCTTTACTTGAATAAAAAATGTCACAAGGAAGAAAGTATTGCCTTTTTAAGAAAAAAAATGCCATGATAAATTGTGATATATGACACTTTGAATTTTGGTAGCAATAGACCTAAAAATTGTTTTGGAATTTTACTCGATAGAGCTAAAAAGTGGCTATAATAGTTTGAATAAAATTGTATAACAGGAGATAAAATCTTTTTCTGTCTATTTTTAAAACTTTAATATTATAAGAATATTTTTGGTTAATAAAAGAATTTAAATTAAGGTACTTGGCTTATTAGTTAGACACCCATTGGATGGGTTGACCAGTCAACTTAAGGTTTTGTAGTTGCTAGTTGTCTAATAATTAGACAGTCACTTATTGGTGGCTTGAGAGGTCGATAGATTGACCTCTATTATGTCACCTAGTTATTGATGATCAATTGTGGTTGGGGACGCCCATGGGCTAATCTTTATTATGTCACACAGTTACAATTATTGTGTTTGGAGAGGCTACGACTGATCTCCATTTTGGCACGTATGCCGATGCAACGGTGTAGGTCCAGAATAAGGACCACTACACCAATTTATTGTCCCTCTAGACCCAGTATCTTAAAGTATCATCTTTCGAGTCGGGCCAGTGAATTAAATTAAGTTGTACACATAATAATCATTAAAAATAAAGTTTAAGCTCATTTTGATGATTTTTCTCAAAAAGTAGAAAGAATACAGTCGAAGGGTATTTTAGTAAATTTCTAGATATAAATAAATAAAGTAATTTCTTAATGGTATGTTTGTTAAACATAAAAATACTTGTTTTAAATGATTTATCTGAGTTACACATGATATCTTTAGACTTTAAAAATACCTTAGGGGCATTTTAGTAATTTGGCACCTTAGTGAATAATGAAGTTATATAATGAAGCAAAATTATTACTTTAACTACATAGGTACTTTAATAATGTAATGCCATGATTAAACTACTTTAAGTTCACCACTGAGTATCTCGTATACTCAGCGTACCTATTTTGGTGTATAGGTACACAGCAGTGGGAACTTACATTATAAAGCATGACAACTGTGGTTCAGAGGATACCAGTAAAGGTTTTTAATAATGTAATTATTGTATACTTTTAAGATCCATGTACTTAGATGGGAGTTAAGCAGAACTTATATATAAGCTGTGAACATGTAATGTAAATTAAGTAAATATAACTAGCTAATGTAAATAAAGCATCTATATATGCTTTTTTGGTGAATGTATGGTCAGTTAACTTGTGATGTTGATGTGAGCTTGAGGCTCTATATTTATGCATGTTCTATTTGTGGCCTAAGGCCTATGTTTGATGTGTTCTAAGGCTGAGGTTAGGATGAAAATGGGGGACTAAATGGGTCTAAGTGTTGTGAATAGATTATAAAAGTGTAAAATAGGTGGATTTACATTTTGGGATAGGACTCAGATTGCCGTTATGCTGCCAAAATTTCTAAGTATTTAGGAATGACTCGTAATCACTTGAATTGGCAATTTTGAATGACTATGCCATGATAAGCTATAAATTATAGTTAGAGTTTATTAGGAAGATAAGTGAGATGAATAATCTAACTAATAAAGGTAATAGAGAAAGGGTAATAGTGACTTAAAAGTACGTGTATCACTTATGGGGTCTCTTAAAGGATCTAGTAGTTGTGTCACATTTGGTGGTATCAGAGCACTAGGTTTTAATGTTTCTGGGTAGAGTACTTATCTAATGTTAAGTTTTCAATTCCTCTAAACTATTACATCATTTGAGGCTGATAAGTTATTCTTTTGCAATAAATATATGGCTGAATTGACACATGAAAGGGGGCCTAAAGAGGTGGCTAGTTTTGCACCAACTACTATCCAAAGGGCAGGAAGTGCATCTACACTTGAACTTAGTGATGCTGCCTAATAGTCCAAACCACCAAGACCTGGTCCATAGCAGGCTAAAGCATCACCAGCCTTATTGTATTAGATAGTAAATTTGCTCTGACAAACTTCCATTACTACTATTGCTCTACCTCTACATCCTCTGGTAACAGTACCACCTCTACCACCAGTTTTTCCATAGAAGAGTCCTTTAGAGAGGTTGAGGAAGTTGAGAGCTGTTGATTTTCTAGGAAGGAAAGAAGATGATGCTACCAAGGCTGAATACTGGCTAGATAAAACTCTCAGAGTTCTAGAATAATTGAACTGGACTAAGGTTGAGAATTTGTAGTGTGCTACTTACCTCCTACAAGAAGAAGATAACAATTGGTGGAATACTTCTAAGAGAAGAAAGAAACCAGCAGAGTTGACTTGGGAATTTTTCCTGAAGGACTTTAGGAAGAGATATATACCTGACTCCTATAGGGATAAAAAGAGATAAGAATTCCTAGACTTGAAGCAGGGAAGGAAGTCAGTGTCAAAATATGAGAAGGACTTCATTAAACTCCTAAAATATGCTGAGGAATTTATTCCCAATGAGAAGGAGAAGTGTAAAAGATTTTTGGCAGGACTGAATGTGGAGCTGAGGATGTAGATATCCCATATTAGAGAGAGAGACTTTACTATATTAGTGTTAGCAGCATATGACATAGAGGAGATGGTACAGGAGAATGGAGATCTCTTTTAGAATAAAAGGCAATTTATAGTGGGGCAGACAAATGTTGTATTAGGAGATGGGAAAAAAACGAAAGAGGCTCCGTCACGGACACAGCCTCTGACTAAGTCTCAGTATCAGGCAAAATACTAGGGGTCGAGATAGACATAAACCTAGAGGTCAGAATAAGCATCAAATGTTAAAGCTCGTTTACCTCTACGAGCAGGTAGTGCCTCAAGTATAAAAGGCAATAGAAGTTGACCTCCCACATGTTCCACTTGTCAGAGGAGGCACTAGGGACAGTGTAGAGTATATCGATGGGGAGAATGTTTCCATTGTGGTTCTTAAGATCATTTTAAAAGGGATTATCCTTCGAGACCAGCTGGGTGTAACCAGACTCAGACTCCTAATGTTGCTCCATAGAACACAAGATAAAGGCAGAATAAGGGTGATTAGCCTAGTGCTAGTTAGGGTACTAGATCAGAAGCTCAGGCTCTAGCAAGGTAGTATGATGTGAGAGCGAGGGAAGAGGCTGCAGCACCAGATATTTTTACTTGTACAATTTATTTATTTGATATTCTAGTTTTACCTTTGATTAATCCTGGTTTTTCACATTCTTATGTATGCACAGAATAGGCACATAATAGAGGATTAGAACTTGAGCATGTTGATATTGATATTAGAGTTAGCAATCCTATAGGACAGAGTGTTATCGTGAATAGAATATATAAACAATGTCCTTTGGTGATTCAAAGATATAGCTTCTCAACTTATTTGATTGAATTACCTTTTAATGAATTTGATGTGATATTAGGAATGGATTGGTTCATTGAAAATCAAGCCATCATTGATTGTAGACATAAGAAATTGACCCTCCAAACTATAGAGGGGTAGACAGTGAGAGTAGACTCTGAGGGATATCTATCGAATAATCTCATTTCTGCTGTTAAGGTATAAAATCTCCTTTAAAAAGGCTTTGAGGCATACTTGGCCTATGTTGTCAATACAAATGTTTCTAACTTTGAGCTTGAGCATATGCCTATTGTATCTAAATTCCCTGATGTTTTCCCTAAAGAGCTGCTAAGTTTACCACCTTAGAGAGAGCTTAACTTTGAGATTGAGGTATACCTTAGTATAGCTCCAACCTTTACTGCTCCCTATTGAATGGCACTTGTTAATCTGAAGGAACTAAAGGTTTAGTTGCAAGAGTTACTAGATAAAGTGTTTATCTGACCTAGTGTATCACCTTGGGGAGCACCTGTACTATAGTCAGTTGAATAGAATGACTATGAAGAACAAGTATCCTTTGCCTAGGATAGATGATCTTTTTGATTAGTTGAGAGGGGCAGATGTGTTTTCTAAGATTGACTTGAGATCCAAATACCATCAGTTGTGGATTAAGGAGGCTGACATACCTAAGATTGCTTTCAAGACCTAGTATAGGCATTATGAGTTTTTAGTGATGCCATTTGTGCTCACCAATGCTCTAGCAGCTTTCATGGATCTCATGAATAGAGTGATCCAACCTTATTTGGATCAGTTCATAGTGGTGTTTATAGATGACATCCTAGTGTACTCTAAAAGCCATGAAGAGCATGAACAACTTCTTTAGGTGGTGTTACAAATTCTTTAAGAGAAGCAATTGTATGCCAAACTCAGTATATGTGAGTTTTAGCTAAGGGAAGTTGCCTTTTTGGGCTACCTAGTGTCAGCTAAAGGAATCAGAGTTGATCCTAGCAAGTTGAAAGCAATGTTCGAATGGGAACCACTTAGGAATGTCATGGAGGTGAGAAGCTTCTTGGGATTAGCTAGTTACTATAAAAGGTTTGTTAAAGGATTCTCCATCATTTCTACTCCTTTTACCAGACTAATCAGGAAAAATGTGAAGTTTGTGTGGGATAATCAGTGTTAAGCCAGTTTTGATAAGCTAAAATAGATGTTGATAGAGGCTTTTATCCTGATTCAGCTTGAGTAGGGTACAAATTTTGTGATATATAGTGATGCCTCATTGAATGGTTTGGGTTGTGTTCTAATGTAAGATGGAAAAGTAGTAGCTTATGCCTCTAGGCAGTTAAAGCCACATGAGAGAAACAACCTTACACATGATCTGGAACTAGCTACTATTGCATTAGCTTTGAAGATCTGGAGACATTATATGTATACTAAGAAGTGTTACATATATACATATCATAAAAGGTTGAAATACCTCCTTACACAGAAGGAGTTAAACCTGAGACAGAGAAGGTGGTTGGAACTAATTAAATATTATAACTACATCATTGATTATCATCTAGGAAAAGCAAATGCTATGGATGATGCTTTGACCAAGAAGATTATGATGACCTTAAATGCTATGAATGTTAAGTTACAGTATATTTCAAGAAATGCAATCTTGTTTGAGTTGCAAGTGAGGTTAGATTTCAAATGTTAGATCAAAGAAAATCAAATGAGAGATGAATAGATGGTTCAACTAGTTAGTAAACTTAAAGAGGGGAAAGTCACAACATTTGAGTTGTCAGAGGATAGGTATTTATATTATCAAAATAGGTTATGTGCACCTAGTATAGATCACCTGAGAGTATAGATACTAAGAGAAGCACAAGAAGCTCCTTATTCCATGTATCTAGAGAGCACAAAAATGTATTTGGGTTTGAAATCCTAGTATTGGTGGCCTAGTATGAAGAAAGATGTAGCAGAATTTGTTGTTAGATGTTTAACATGTTAGCAAGTGAAAGCTAAACATTAGGTTCCTTCTGGGTTGCTACCCCCTATAGCAATACCAAAATGGAAATGGGAGAAAGTGACTATGGACTTTGTAGTAGGATTGCCTATGACTAAAGGCAAGTGTAATGTTGTGTGGACAATAGTAGATAGATTGAATAAGATAACCCATTTTATCCCTGTCAGAATGGACTATTCCTTAGAAAAATTGACTAGATTGTATGTAAATGAGATAATCAGATTGTATGGCATACCAGTGACTATCATTTTTGATAGAGATCCTCATTTTACTTTTAGATTTTATAGGAAGTTATAAGAGGCATTAGGCACCAGATTTGCTTACAGCATAACATTTCATCCTCAGATAGACAGATAGTCAGAGAGGGTGATATAGATATTAAAAGACTTGTTGCGAGGCTATGCCATTGAGTTTAAGGGTAGCTGGGATCAATATTTGTCTTTAGCAGAGTTTGCCTACAATAACAGCTACCAATCTAGTTTGGGAATGGCACCATATAAAGTACTATATAGCAAGCAATGCAAAAACCCCTTGTGTTGGAATAAGGTTGGAGAAAGGAAAATTATGGGTGTTGAGTTAATCAGAGATGCTAAAGAAAAAGTGAAAGTAGTGAGAGAAAAGTTAAAGGTAGCAGTTGATAAACAGAAATCATATGCTGACCTGAAAAGGAAAGACATTGAGTATGTAGTGGGGGATAAGGTGTTCTTGAAGTTTTCTCCTTAAAAGAAAATTTTGAGGTTTGGTAAAAAGGGGAAACTGAGTCTTAGGTTTATCGGGCCATATGAGATCACTAAAACAGTTGGGCCTTTGGCATATAGACTAGCATTACCCTCTGAGTTGTAGGAGATTCATGGTGTATTTCATGCTTCCATGCTCAGAAGGTACAGATCGGATCCTTCATATGTGATTCCAATGATGGAGATAGAAGTGTAGCCTGACTTAAGTTACAAAGAAGAACCAGTTCAGATTTTGGCTTGAGAGGTGAAACAGATGTGGAATAAATCCATACCACTAGTTAAAGTGTTATGGAGGCATCACAACACAAAAGAGGCTACTTAAGAGCCAAAAGAGATTATGAAAGCCTAATATCTGCAACTATTTACTTAAGGCAATTTCGAGGATGAAATTTAATTAAGAGGGGAAGAAATGTAAAACCTTGATCTAAATTTTTATGAATAGTGCCACAGGGCCCGAGAAGTGCATCGAGTCATTTGCACATAAGCTAACAGAGTGGCACTGGTCATGAAACTTTAAGGGGCTCTAAACTGATGAAACATGCAAAATAAAAAAATTAGCAGAACCAATAATTCAAATTAAGAAGTAAGGAATGCATTTGTGCAATATAAATTTTTCAGGCAGAGACTGACCCAGGATGTGCCTGGATGGATTGAAAAATATCAAACCCTAAAGCTTAAAAATTCTATTGAGTTCATTGGTGAAAGATTTTTAGAAATTAGAGGTCATTAGCAAATTCTAAAAATTTTTTAGGTTGGCACACAAATTAAAGCTGTCTAAAAACTATACTATCAATGGAATCTAGCCATGAAAATTGATGAATAGATAGAGGGGATTAAAATAGGAATTTTAAAACAAACTGCATATTTTTTTAAGGTCTGAGTGAATTTTTATGAATTTTTAAAGTTTTCTAAAAAAGGGATGGTTCGGAAATTTTTGGGACTACATTAGACATGGCAAGGTGGGCCCATTTCATGCTAAGTGGGCAGGTAGGCTGCCAAGTGGCTTAGGCAACATTGCAAGTGCATTTCCACTTAGTTACACAAAAGGATTTTCTTCCTCACTTCTCTCATATTGCCAATGCTAAGCCCAGATAAAAACCACCATATCTTCCTCCTTCGACCACCATTGTAGTTAATTCTAGTCCTTAAAAATTCTCATATGTGTTAGGCACCATGAGAAATAAGAATCAGGCTAAAAGGAGTTGCCAATTGTGAGATAAAATTCAAAGAAGGAGATAGATTTAGAACAGTCCAGAACAAGGTGTTTAAGGTGAGTTTTGAGCAATTCCACCATTTTCTCCTTATTTCTGGCTGCCAATTGATGCTAAGAGGTATCTAAGACCTATGTGTTGATGTGTTTAAGGCATAGGTGGCCATTGGAGGCTAGCTTAGTGGCTACGAAGAAAGGAAGAGGATACCGTGGCAATTTGGACAGTATGGGAGTTTGAGGATTGTGAGGCTTTTCTTCTAAGGTATGTAGACTTCAAGCCTTTTTCCTCATGTGCTTAGGTGCCTTGGCTAGTAAACACTAACTTAGGATGGCTGGAATGTTGTATCTAAGCTTAATTCTCCCTTTGGTGATATTGGCCATCTTGAATTTTACTGGAATTGTAACTAGTATTCTTAAGTAGTTGCTTAATTTGCTTTATAATGCTTCTAGGAAATTAATGCCTATGGATATTTGAATGAGTAATTTGATGCTATGATGGATTTAAAAGTTTCTTGGCATGTTAGTATTTTAATTAAGTAAAGTTGGCCAAAGAAATCATTATTAAATATGTGGAATGTTTTGTACCTGTGAGCTATGATGAGTGATTTCTATGAGAATATTATTTTATGCCTTGGCTAAATTGGATTAGATTAAGATGTTTAGGACTATAATCAAGTCTATGGCATGGAAATATGATTAATTATGGTGATTTTTTTGAAAAGAATGATAATTATATTTATTTCCCTTAAGCACCCAAAAGCATTAGTATGGCATGTTAAATTGAAATCTTAAGTTGCTAAATGTGGTTAGGCACATTATTTTAGCTTAATTATAGCATGAAATGGCTAAGGAATTGGCTAAGTGAAGGACATAATAATATCACAATACCAACTTGAAAATATGTCTTGAAATGGCTAAGAAAGTTTTGGTTTAAAAACATAAAGTTAAAGCTTAAGATAGTGACTCAAAAGCGACTTAAATGAGCTAGTAAAGTGAACTTTATTTTTGCCTTTGAGAGGCTATTTTTAAACCATATTTTAGCCATGGAATTGGCCTAGTTTTAATAGCTCTAATACCTATGTTTTAGTCATGGATTTGGCCCAGTTACAATTGGTCTTATGCCTAGAAGAGTGCTTAAAATAACCTTGAAAACTGAGTCAAATTTGGACTCAAAATAGTCCTAGAAAACTGCCATTAAAAGTGGTCAAAATGACCTATAGTTGTTCAGTTGACCTTTACCTTAATAAAATATGTCACTGGATTGAAAGTATTGCCTTTTAAGAAAAAATGCCATGATAAATTGTGATATATGGCAGTTTGAATTTTAGCAGCAATAGACCTGAAAATTGTTTTGGAATTTTACCCGGTAAAGCCAAAAAGTGGCTATAACTAGCTAAATAAAATTTTAAAGCATGAGATAAAATTTATATCCATCTATTTTTAAAACTTTAATATTATAAGAATATTTTTGGTTAATAAAAGAATTTAAATTATGCTACTTGGCCCATTAGTTAGACACCCACTAGATGGGTTGATTGGTTAACTTAGGATTCTGCAGTTGCAAGTTGTTTGATAGTTAAACAGTCAATTATTAGTGTTTGGAGAGATCTACAGACTAATCTCCATTATGTCACCTAATTATTAATGATCAATTATGGCTAGGGAGGCCTATGGGTTGATCTCTATTATGTCACACAGTTACCATTATTGTGTCTGGAGAGGTTTTGGCTTATCTCTATTTTGGCACGCATATCGATGCAGTGCGTAGGTCTAGAATAGGGACCACTACAATAGTTTATTATTCCTCTAGATCTAGTGTCTTAAAGTGTTATATTTTTACTCAGGCCAGTGAAGTAAATTAAGTAATAAGCATAATAATCATTAAAAATAAAGTTTAAGGTCATTTTAATGATTTTTCTTAGAAAGTAAGAAGAATACAGTTGAAGGTTATTTTAGTAAATTTCAAGATATAAATAAATAAAGTAATTTCTTAATGGTATGTTTGTTAAACATAATAATACTTGTTTTAAATGATTTATCTTAGTCACACATGATATATTCAAACTATAAAAATACCTTAGGGGCATTTTAGCAATTTGGCACCCTAGTGAATAATAGAGATATATAATAAAGTAGAATTATTCCATTAATGCACAGGTACTTTAATAATGTAATGCCATGATTAAAGTACTTTAAGTTCACCACTAAGTATCTCGTATACTCAATGTACCTATTTTGGTGTGTAGGCACATAGCAGTGGGAACTTACCTAGTAAAGTGTGACAACTGTGATTCAGAGGATACTTGTGAAGGATTTTAATAATGTAATTATTGTATATTTTTAAGATCCATGTACTTAGGTGGGAGTTAAGTAGAACTTGTATATAAGTTGTGCACATGTAATGTAAATTAAGTAAATATAACTAGCTGATGTAAATAAAGCATCTATATATGCTCTTTTGGTGAATGTATGATCAGTTAAGTTGTGATGTTGATGTAAGCCTGAGGCTCTATATTTATGCATGTTTTATTTATGGCTTGAGGCCTATGTTTGATGTGTGCTTAGGCTGAGGTTAGGATTAAAATAGGGGACTAGATGGGTCCAAGTCTTGTGAAAGGATTATAAAAGTGTAAAACAAGTGGATTTAAATTTTGATATAGGACCCAAATAGCCGTTATGCTGCTAATATTTGTAAGTATTTGGGAATGACCCATAATCACTTGAATTGGCAACTTTGAATGACTATGCCATGATAAGCTTTAAACCATAGTTAGAGTGAATTGGGAACATAAGTGAGATAAATGGTCTAACTAATAAATGTAATAGAGAAAGGGTGCTAGTGACCTAGAAGTATGTATATCACCTATGGGGTCTCCTAGGGTATGTCACATCTACTGAGGTGATTGCCTACTCTTTTCAACTGGGAAGTGAATGAGGGATCAATGATGGCTATCAAAATAATGGATTAGGATTAATGATTAATCAATATATTAATAATGAAAGGTGTAAATGATGCATTGCATGTATGAAATGCATGTAAATAATGCAATTGAGACAAACACTCATAAGAAGTCTTCCAACCTTATTTCTCCTACACACATGGTCAAGCCATTCCTTTCTTAGGTAGGATTACCTATATATCATCAGGTGATACATTAGTTCAATCATGGGCTTTATTAGGCCTAATTAGCCTTTTTGTATTTAAAGCGTATGTAAGAGTGATGGCCTATAGCATTTAATTCTCATTTGATGTGAAATTAGGCTAGGTCTATCCCAGATAAAAGGCATGATAGAGTTAGCCCCATTTTAAACAAGGGTATAAATGCAATTATGCCCACATAGCAATCATAAAGCAAGTCGCAATCACTTAGGGTTATAAAACCTAGAGGAAGTTACTATGTTTGACTATATGGGCTCATAATTTAGTCAAAAGGCTTATGG
>CANXYI012132438.1:0-10349 GCA_948208565.1 Hura crepitans
TGGAACTTGTGTTTGACATCTTGCTAACTGATAGCAGATTGTACTTGAAAGTGTCCACATACAATACACTTTTAAGATAAATGTCATTATTGAGACTAACATTTCCAGTTCTATGTACTATCTTAAAGGATCTATCTGGTAGATGCACAAGACTAAGTTTTGTGATAGGCATTAAGGCATCAAATAAATTTATATTTCCACACATATGATTGCTAGATCCTGTATCTATTATCTAGGTTTTTGACCTGTTCTGTTGATAAGAAGGAGCTGGCATAATACCTGTAAATTCCTGTGAAAAGTTGAGGTAGTCTGTGTGCATAGGCTGCTTTCCTTTGAACAATTTAGATAGTTCTTTCTGAATAATATCCTTCACTGTTTGAGCTGGATCTCCACCTTCTTCATCCACTGTGCAATCAGTCATGTTAGCTTTGTAACTACCTTTTCCCTTTTGTCTTGCCTTCTTCTGCCTTTGCTCAATGAACTAGTCTGGATATCCTATCAACTTAAAACAACCTTCCTTCGTATGACCTCCACTTTTGCAGTGTGTACAATATTTCTCCTCTTTCTGTTCTGCATCTTTCCTATTTGAGTTCTGTTTGCCAGCAAATATCCTTCCTTCTTTCATCATTAAGGCTCTATTCTTCATAGATTCAGTAGTTTGAGAGCTTATTTGCCTTTGTTTCTCCACATTCAACACCATTTAATAGGTTTTATCCAGATTTGGTAGTGGTTCCATGATTGAAATTTGATTAACAACATTATCATAGCTCTCATTAAGTCCAAGTAAGAACTGCAGAATCTTATTAGACTCATTAATTTCTTCTATTTCTCTCAAAGCACTACAAGTGCAGTTATATGTGCATTGAGGCATAGGAACTATATAGTGAAGCTCATCCCAAAGTTTAGTTAACTTTGTAAAATATATAGACACAGAATTATTACCTTGAAGTAATGAGTTTATGTCTCTTTTGATTTGAATTCTTAAAGGACCATTGGATGCACCAAACATTCTCTCCAATCTGTCTCATAGCTCCTTTGCTGAAGATGTATATACAAACGAATCATAAAGTTCCTTTGATAGTCAACTTAAAATCCAGGAGATTACCATGGTATTTCCCTCACACCAGTCCTCAAAATCTTCTCCATCCTCTGGTAGTTGCAGAAACCTTCCATTGATGAAGCCTAACTTTCTTTTTATAGCCAAAGCAGTCTTCATTGCTCTGCTCCATGTGAGATAGTTCCTGCCAGTTAGTAATGCAGAAACTAATGGAGCTTCTGGATTTTCAAATCCATGAGATCCGAATGGATTCCTTCTATCATTCATTTGAAATCGATTCTCTTAAGCTAAACCTCTCCTATCAGCCATCTAATTCGATCTACTTTGTTGAGTCAATTCTAGGTTTGAAATGATAAAGAATAACTCTGCTCTGATACCATATTCAAGATCA
Source organism: Hura crepitans (assembly GCA_948208565.1). Classification (NCBI taxonomy): domain Eukaryota; kingdom Viridiplantae; phylum Streptophyta; class Magnoliopsida; order Malpighiales; family Euphorbiaceae; genus Hura; species Hura crepitans. The sequence continues at coordinate 1,449 of CANXYI012132438.1, forward strand.
GATGCAAAAAACAATGGAGGAAAAATAATTGCCTCTATTTCAGTATCTGAAGTTACTAATAAAAGCTTTAATCTGAAGCTTTATATAGAAAAATACAATCGCAAGAAACATGTGAGCTAATATCCAGCTCATCAAATAACAGAAAATAACAGAAGAAGAAAACAGAAGAAAATAGTTATAATTAACTATTCTGTAACTACCTTACTAACTAACTAAGTCAACTTTAACTAACTAAGTCAACTTCAACTTACTAACTATCTAGCTAATCTAAGTGCAATTCCTTCAACTTGTGACTTGGCAAAGCTTTTTAACCTCCCTTACTATAAACTAGATGTGAATGCTTTTATGGATACTCATTTTATCAATTTGCCAGATGATTTTGTAGTGTCCTCTTCATATGGGAATTTTCTAGTTAATACATGGGGTCAGTAGATCTATTGGTTGAGGAGCATGTAACTTTCTTATTATCATGGTTTTGAAATTCAACCTTTGTAGAGTGCCATAGAAAGTAACTAAAAAGCATCTTAATTTGGTCGTCGCCCTTATAGAAGGCAAACAAATGAATCTGGCTCTTTATTAGCTGACTCATACCTATAGAGGGCTTTTCGATCTCTTACCCTTAAATCTACTAGAAAAAGATCCTACTCAGAGGTGGCTGAAAAGTTTAAACAGCCAAGTGGACCCTTATGGATTTTGTTTTCTAATTCACAGCTTACTTCCCATAATTCTTTTAATGTACTCCAGAACCTTGATCAAATTCCATCTCTTGTTATGCCTATTAGCTTACAGGTTAGCAATTGAATGACAATTGTCCTTTAGAATTTTTCAAATTCTTTTATGAGATAGATTCAAAGGATTTTCAGCTTCTTCGTCCATTATTTCCTACACATTTTAGTCCATCTTGGGCCACTAGTTTTGTTTTGACTAAACCTTCTCTTTAATTTGAAGTATGCATTATATGGTCCTTCGCTTAGTTAACCATCTTAGTTACAAGAGATTTACACCTTAATTAAGTCATAAGCAACTTTTAGAATAATGAGTATGGCGTTGAAAAATATTATCCTCACCTAGTTGCTCACTAATTTGGCTAACTTCATACCATTCATTTCCCAGTTTCTTTGTTTTTAAATACTTAATTCTCTTCTTAGATGAAGATCTTTTTTTTTCTTTTTACTGATATCATTCAAGAAATTTTGGAAGTGACCACTCACATGGAAGACAAGTTGACTTTAACCATATGGTTTGCTCCTCCAAACAACTAGTCAACTACCCCTCTTTTCAATGATTAGTGGTGTAAACTTTACATTTTAAGAAAAGCCTATCCTTGAAAATAATGTACTAAAGGATATCACTACCTGGGATTTTTACACCAGTAGTATTCGTTCTGATGTTATGTAAGAGTGATCAGCTATAAGGGTTGAAGGACAGCACAGCATAGAAATCTTGGCCTTCAAAAATTTTTACAACATCAGTTATAATCCTATGGATTATTCAATCATGTTGTAACAATGCAAGAAAGTGAAGGATGAACTTTGCAAATAGCATAAAATAAAGTAGTTTGATCGATTTTTAAAGATTTCTCTCAAACACCGCCGACCTTTCCGTAATTCTTTTCTACTCTTTTTGATGATGAGAGCCTTTTTAATCCCAGTGGAACCATTCAACCTTACTGATAGTTTAGAAGACCTAATTTCTACCAATCATGTTACATGTTCAGGATCATTCGAATTAGAGCTCTTAAAAAAGTTCCCTTCAAACATCTTGTATTATCTATATGGATCGATTAATCCTATGGGTAAGATTTGTTCATAATTTCCTCGTATCTTTCAAAGTTAAATATCCTTATTAATTTAATTTGCATAGGCGCACTCGGTTACCAAAATGGCCAAAATTGATTATCCAGTCAAATGGATGAAGGTTTGTGCAATTACTTTAATGTCTTTGAAACGGCATGTATACTTGTAAAATTATTTTGCAATTAAATTTTGACAAGAAGACTTTTCCAAAAAAGACTATTTGATCAAAGGGAGCCAGTTGCAATCGATTCACCTAAAAATTATCGAGCCGACCAAACAGCTTAGGAAGAGATTACTAAAGACATCTTTGCTTCTTCCTTCGCCAAGCCAACTCAGACTAGCCATACATTATTAGGTATTATTGATGTTAATGTGCCTAGCTTTCTTGATTTTGTAAGGAATATCAACCAAGACTCTGCCATAAAACTCATTCATTAGTAGCTAATATCTTAGTCGATTTTAAAGTGGCCGATTCATCAAGCAACTAGGTTGAAGAAGAAGAAGATTTTGATGTAGTATCCTTTGTTGAGGCCAATTCTTAGTTATCCCATTGTCTTAAAAGGTTAAAAAGCTATAGGAATAGAGGCACTTCCTTCCTTATGGAGGAACACCTCCGGTTGAATATCCCACATCGATTAATTATAAGATGGTTGTGCTCCTTATAATGGCATGTGCAGTCCTCTCCCTTTGAGCTAGCTTTTGGGGTGAGTTAGGCACGAGTCCATTTTCTTAACATGGTATCAAAGCCACCGGTTGCGATGTTAGGGCCACCCACAGGTGTCTGCATATACTCACGCTCCAGAATTGAGGCTCTGTTCGGCCCTGGGATTTAGGGGGTGTGTTGAATATCCCACATCGATTAATTATGAGATGGTTGTGCTCCTTATAATGGTATGTGCAGTCCTCTCCCTTTGAGCTAGCTTTTGGGGTGAGTGAGGCACCGGTCCATTTTCTTAACACTTCCTAAGTGAATTTAAATGGGACTTGGCTTATATTTCAGAGCACATGACCTCTATTGTCCTTACTATCAACCAAAAGGCCAACGTTGATAAACTTCTTTCTTCTTTAGTTCAACTAGCCACCACGAAATCAAAAGCCATAGCTATGATAAATCAAAGGCAAGAGGCCCAATCTTCTTATGACTCACTCACTTCTGCATTCACTAAGTATTCCAAAAAGATTGAAACTATCACTAGTGCAAGTGCCAAGGCTATGAATCCAGTCAAAAAGCTGAAAAGTGAATTGGCTTAACTATAGGAAGATGAGAGCAAAAGGATGGAAAAAGCCCCACTTATTTGCTAAGAAGTTGAAGAGGTAAAAAAGAAAGGAAGAAAGATAAGAAGGACAATGCCTTCATCAATGCTACACTTGGCCAATTCTTCAAGGATTCAAATAAAAGTCTTGAGTAGTTTGGCCTACGTGCCACCTTTAATATCAAAGTTTGAAACTTTTTGTAGATACTTATTAATATTTTTATTCTAGTAATATTGTTTTAACCTTTTTTCACCCACCTTATCTAGCTATTGCCAATAAGATTCTTTATATATGTCCGATGTCAATTCTTTCTTATGTTATCTTCTGAATGAATTTACTGTTAAATCCACAAGCACCATTGCCATTTGCCTATACACCAATTCAAATGGAGAAACCCTTATTGCACTCTTCTTGCTAACTCTATTCGCCCATAAAACTTCAAGATGAGTTTCATGCCACCCTCGAGGGTTTTTTTCAATTGATCATTCTGTAACATCCCAAAATCTTGATTTATGAATAGTATTTTCTACGTCACGAATAGCATCTCTCAATATATGAATAGTACTTTTCGACAAACAAATAGTATAAGTTAGAGTAAAATTTTGAAGTAAAAATAAGATACTTTAAAGGGTGAAAATCAAAAAGTAACTTTGGCAAATAAGTTTATTGTGAATAGTATTTTAGCAAATGGTATTGCCCATGATCAAGTTGACCCTATAGTCAACATTTGTTGTAATTAACAGAGTTTTGGACATTAATATTTATGGAAAATAAAGAATTTATGAAAACTAGAACCGGAAAGTAGACTGAAGTAAAATTAACAGGTATATATTATGAAAAATGATAAATGAGGAAGGGTTAATAATATGAGGAAGGGTTAATAATTTAAGAAATAAAAATTAAATTTTAAGAAATAAAATTAAAAGAAAGACATGGATTTATTTGTAGGGACTAATATTGGCCATTAGATTGAATAGTAACTAAATTAATCTAAGCTATTAAGCTTATTATGAAAGAAGACAAAATCTAATTTTTTAGAATTATTGAAATAATAAATAATTAAGAGATAAAGTAGATTTTTATAGGAGAATTAATCTCCACCATTGAAAAATATAATTATCAATTAATCTAAGCCCTTGAATTGATAAAATATATGTGTATAAATATCTAATCTCAAGAAAATTTGGAAGGAAAAAAAAAAGAGATATTTTTGTTAATGGAAAATCATCTCAACCATTAGATTGAAGTTGTTAAAATCTTAGCCATTCAATTGGACAACTATAAAAGAGATTTTTAAAAGATTGTTGGGACCAAAAATATGGTCATCTTCTCCCCAAATTCCACTAAAAACGTCACCACCATGGCATGAAACTCCTCTCTCATCTCTTCAATTTCAACCTACAATTTCTCTTAAAATGGCCATAAAACAACATCTAAATAGATTCCAAATTATCCACTAGCTATTAAAACTGAAATTAATTGAATAAATTGGAAGGTTTTTGGTGATGAATAGTAGGAGGGAATAGTGTCCATGGAGGTAATTTATCTTATTTTTAAATTTTGCATGAGTATATAGTTAGATATTACCCTAATTTCATTTTTATGAGCTCAATTTTGAATTATATGGTTATGATGAATTTTTGGTGATTTTTTTTTAAAAAAAAAAGATGATGATCATGGACGGAAGGATAAAGGAAAGGGGAAATTAGATACTTGAAGACTAATTTAAAGTGGGGGATACTATTTTGGACGCTTGAAATTTGTAAGTGTATTCTAACCTTATGAGTTAAATTTAAATACCATTATGTAAGAATATAATTTATGTATTAATGGAGTAATTTGAGGAATTTATTGGTTTGAACATGTAATTAGGAATATTTTAAGATGTTTGAGATGACTAGAATGAAAAAAGAATCAATTGAATGTGAATCTTTAGAATAGGCTGAAATTTATGTATTGTGGATATTTAGGGCCTAAAGTGCAAAGACTACAAATTCTTGGACTAAACCTAAATTTTTGATAGTATAAATAACAACAAAACTAGAAATAAAAAAATAAAGAAAATAAAATGAATCTCATTAGGGACCGAATTGTAAGTATAATATAACTTAGGGCTACAAATGCAATTTCACAAAATTCTAGGTATTGGAAAAAAAATTTCTACACTTTAAGTAATTTAAATGACTTTGTTTGAAGAAATTAAAAAAGATTAACCAAATTTTATTTTTGATCAAAATTTTAGTTTAGAAGAATAAATTATACAAATGACAAATTAATAAAAAGATTTAAAAGGATATTATATGAATTACTTGTGTACATACTAATTATGAGAGCAAAAAGAATAATATGTTAAAATTGTGATTGTGAATAAATTATTCATAATGAAGAATTAATACGTAAAAATTTGATTCTAATTTTAGTAACTTGCGAATTAAGATTATGAAAATTGTAATGATGAATGTGTGTGTGTTTGTGTGTGTATATATATAAGGGTAAAAGAAAAAGAAATTATTAATAAAATGATGTGTACAAATTTTTGTAAGTGTAGTTAATTATTATTTCTCTTTAAAATATGATTTATAATATGAAAGTCTTGAATTTTAGTATAAATGTATAATTAGGAATGTATATGTATGTGTGTATAGCTTAGTATTGTGTTTAATAGAGTCTATAGGATTTAATTTATTTAAATTGTATAAATAGGATTTGGAAGTAAAATGTAGATTGGCACTAAATGCCATTGAAAAGAAAATTAAGGATTTAATTGTAAGTCTGTATAATTAATTGGATAAAGATGTAATCTAAATGAAATAGATGCTAACCAATACGTAAACAATGAGATTGAGAGAGCTAAAAGAAGTTTCATATATATATATATATATTAGGGAAGTTGAAAGACTTGTAAAGTTTATAAAAACCTGAACTAATTCGATGTTTTACATAGAAAGAAAATGTAGAGAAGTTGAAAGACTTGTAAAGTTTATAAAAACCTGAACTAACTCGATGTTTTCAATAGAAAGAAAATGAATTAGACTATAAAGGATGAAGAAATGAAATTAACTTAAAAGAAAAGAAAACTAATTGAGGGGTCGAAATATAAAACTAATTGAGGGGTCGAAATATATAATTTGAAAGATAATATTATAATAATAAAATATTTGTAAAAATTTAAAAATGTGCAATAAATAAAATTAGGTAAGAATTAAAACGTAAGAAAACGAAATAAAAGGGTAATAATATAAATGTTATTGCTATGGTTGAAATATTTATAGCGGGTATTAGTATATGAAGATGGAATTGTAATGGTATTAAACTAAATAAAATGATTAAGAAAGTGCATGTATATTATGTTTTTTTATTGCTTTAATAGATGATACATTTTTTTTAAGTATAAGATTTTTTTTATTGTTTTAATGGTTTATTCATGAACATATAATAGATTAATTGTATTTAAAAATGAATTTCTTTTTAATTTTGAAGGTGATATAGTAATTGTAAATGCCTTAATAAATTTAAAAAAGTCATTGAAATATAAGATAAATTGGTTAACAAATTAGGGAAATTTTTATGCTGCATATAGAATTGGCACTTATATTAATTTTGGGCTATGCCCTCACACTGTATTTGGGCACTCTGTGCTACATTATTGATTATATAATTGGATACTTTGATGCCTTTATTGACATCATATAATGGGTAATTCGGTATTATATTGTTTTTCCATATGATTGAACATTTCGGTACCTCATTGACATCATATGACACCATATAAATGGAACTTCGGTAGCTTATTAGCATCATATAAATCCCAATATCTCTACGGATAATGACTAACATAGGATTATCGGAGCAGCATAACTAAATACTAAAACAATTGTTATAATCATAAATGATTAAAAGAATTATATAGGATTAGAAAAACCTAATATTGAAATGAAATTAAGAAAATTGTTATATTGTAATGGACAGACAAATGAATAATATAGTCATTAAAATGATAAATTTTATATAAACATTAGACCGGTCAAATGGGTCAGATCAGATCATTCTCGGATCGGATCACTTCGAGCTTGGATCATATCAGGTTCTCAGATCAATTTATTTTTCACAGAATTAGATTAATTGATTTAATTTCATATTAATTTTTTGAATATCAATATATTTCAACCACTTTTAAATATTAATAACTAATAAAAATTTTAAACAATAACTCATTCTTTTAAAAATATTATTTTCTTAAAAATTATAAATAATAATAATAATAATAATAATTATTATTATTATTATTATTATTATTATTATTATTATTTGACAAAAAATAATAAGAAAAATAAAGATGAAAAAAAAAATACTAATAGAAAAGAAGTCGGCATGAAAATAGGAATTAAGATAAAACAGTTAACGATAAACAACGAAAAAATATTGTTGAATGGATACTTATCCTCCCTACTTAGCCCGCTTGCAATTTTTTCGAGTTTGAACAAAGCATTCATAACTCAAATCTAATCCATTCTGCACAAATTATTATTTATTTTTATTTTACTTAATTTTTTAATATAGATTTATATAATATATTCTTATAATCTATTTTCTAATTTTATATTTTTTTACACTATGTTATATTTACTTTTATATATAATTATTTTTTATATGACATATTAGATAAATCTAAATTCTAAAAATCCATTTTTATATTTTTTTATTTATATATAATATCATTTTTATTTTTTATTAATTTTTCGGTATCCAGTGAGCTAGTCTAGTCTGATTTACAAGCTAATATTTTTTATCTTGTCTTTCGAACCCTCTCAATACCTAAGTTTACTTTTCATATAGAAAAATAATATTAATAGATTTATTTTTTCTTTTTTAAAAAATTAATTTAATCTTAATAAGTGAAACAATTAAAAATATTTATTTGAAAAAATTCAGATCATTCGGATTGTCACATAATCCGACTCATTTAGGTCAATTTCGAGTCTATCCGTTCACGCTTTGAGTCAGGTCTAATCCTAAATTTTTCGAGTCGGATCTGAATCGAGTCATGCATCTTTTTCAGGTCAATATCAAGTTCGAATCGAGTTTTGGTTCAGAAGTAGAAATTAATAGATTTAATGAACATTAAAAATAAGAACTTAATATTTTTATTTCTATTAGGTGTTTAGTAAAAAAAAAAAAAAAAAAAAACTTTAAGTTTTCAAGATTTAGTGTAGTAGTAACATTTAAAAAGGAAACATTTAGGTGCTAATACATTCACTCAATGTCATGCATATTCTCTTTTATATATTTTGTTACATTTTGACAAATATTATGAGGAGAATTAAAAAACTAAAAGAAAAGGTAATAAGAAAAGTTATTTAGCAATTCTCATGAATAAATTATTAGAGATTTTTTTAAATCATAATTAACAAGAAATAGCCTATGTTATTATATAATTAAAGACAATTAAGTTAAGGCTATTATATTATGTATATTTATTATGTGTACATGTGATAAATTTTTTAAAGTATTTTTTTATGAAAAATTTGAAGTAATTTTGGGTACCTCTTTTTTGCGCCTATGCTCTCTATTATTGGGATCTAAAAAAGGACTATATATTCATAATTTTTTTGGTTTTCATAGGTGGGAATACCCACAAAGAAGATTAACAACTTGTAGAAACACCAACTAAATCAAAAAACATAAAAGCGGACAAACTAGCAGGGGCACCATCTAATATATGACACCCAGGAGAAAATCCATAAGCCACATGAGATAGATGGTCAGCTGAAGAATTAGCTTCCCTATGAATATGCTTGAAGCTGATACTTGAGAAGGAAGAGGTCAAAGCCTTAATGCTGCGAATCAGAGA
>CANXYI012132587.1:0-12142 GCA_948208565.1 Hura crepitans
TTAGGCAAGTGTAAAATGGCTATTTTTTAGTTGAAACAACCATTTTAGGAAGGCATAAAATGGCCATTTCATAGTAAAATTGCGCAGTTTGCCTAAAGGCAAAAACTTGTAGAAAACGCACTTTTTCTTAATTTTGAAACATTTTATTCTTTTTCAAGCACTTTGCACTGTAGGGGCTTAAGGTAAACACTTTTGTTTAATAATTTTAAAAGAAAAAAGATGTTGGAATCTTTGAACTGGATGTTAACATCCTCATTCATTAAGATTTTAATCCCTTTTTAATCATAAGGCGATAAAAAAATGGGAGCCCTAGAAACTTAATGTCTATAACTAGTTATTCCCTTTGGCTTCTTTAGTATGACCTAGTCACTTAGGAAACATTATTCATTCTTCAAAAAGTAATATTCACTAAACTGAGATTTAGATGTGTTACAATCATTCCTCTCTTTACAAATTTCGTGCCAAAAAAATTACCTTATCCAAAGAGCTAGGGATGCTGCTCTCTTATCCATTATTCACTTTCCCATGTTGTTTCTTGTGAACTATGGTGTTTCCATAATACTTTAACACTATTTTATTGCATAATTCTTTTTTTGTTGTATAATTCTTTTTCTTCTCATGCCCGGATTTAGACTGATTCTTCTTTGTATAATAAGTCTAGCGGTACCTATATTGCTTCCATTGATAGCATATATGAAGGGTCCAATTAGTACTTCTTTAGCATAAAAACATTGAATGGATTGTTAATCTGATGTAGCTTATGAGCCAATGCCAGTCTGTATATTACTAGTTTAACTCATTCTACCACTTCATATAGCCCGATGAATCTAGGGCTTAAATTGTCTTTCTTTCAAAATTAGAGTATCTTTTTCCATGGTCATACTTTTAGGAAGACTTTATCTCTAACTTTATACTCGATTAGCCTTCTCTTCTAGTCTACATAAGATTTATGTCCATTGATTGCTACTTTTAATATGTCTTTAATGATTTTAAATATTTCTTCTATATGTCTAATTAAATATTATCCCATCAGCTTATTTTCACCAAATTCTATTTAGCACAATGGGGTTCTACTTTTTCTCCTATACAATTCCTCGAAGGGTGCCATTTCTAGGCTTACCAGATGACTATTGCTATAAGCAAACTCAGCTAGTGAAAAGTAACTTTCCCAATTTCCTTTAAATTCAATAACATAGCTTCTGAGCATGTCTGGGAATATTTTGATCACCCGTTCTAATTAGCCATCTATCTATAGGTGAAATATTGTACTGAAGGTCAACCGAGTGCCCAAGGCATCATGCAGCTTCTTCCATAATCTAGATGTGAACCTCAAGTTTCGATATGATGTAGTCGACACTAGTACTCTAAGTAGTCTGACAATCTCATCAATGTATAGTTATGTTAATTTATCCAAACAACAGTCCATCCTTACATAAATAAAGTGTGTTATCTTTATTAGCTGATCTACAATCACCCATACTATATTACATTTGCTCCTTGTCATAGGTAGCCCTATGACAAAATCCATGGTAACCTATCACATTTCCATTCAGCTATTGCTATAAGATCAAGCAATTCAGAAGGAACCTAGTGTTTGGCTTTAACTTGCTAAGAAATAAGGCACCTAGTCACATACAATGTTATATTCTTTTTCATCTTTGGTCATCAATAATAAGATTTTTGAACTTGATACATTTTAGTTCCCTTAAGATGCATGGCATATGGAGACTCATATGCTTTTTGCTATATTTGTCTCTTGATGTATTCTTTGTCAAGTACACAACTTGTTATGGCAGTACAGGCACCCGTTTGCTTTAATTTCATGATCAAAGGGCTTTCTTTATTTGATCACACTTATTACCTATTATAAATGTTCATCAGCCTACTATGGTTCTTTTACTCACAAGATTGGATTAGGCTTTATTTGTAATTTAGCTAAGAGGGCTCTATTCTCCTAGTAATGTAGTTGAGTATTCATATCTTTTAGGTTGTATAGAAACTTCCTGGTAACTACATCTACCACTACATTTGCCTTACCCAAATGTTAATCAATCAAGCAATCATAATCTTTAATGAACTCCATCCATCTTTAATGTCTCAAGTTCAATTCTTTCTTGGTAGGCAAGTGTTTCAAGCTTTTATGACCTTTATAAATATAACATCACTAATCATATAGGTAATGCCTGCACATCTTTAAGGCAAAAAAAATTACTACTAGTTATAAATCATGAGTGGGATATTTCCTTTTATATGTTTTTATCTACCAAGATGCATAAGCTACTAGCTTGCCATCTTGTAGTAGTATGCATCTAGGTCTAGTATGTGAGGCATCATTGTAAATAATGAACTCATTTATAGGTTCTGGCTATGTAATGACTAGTGCCATAGTTAATATGGCCTTTAGCTTGTTAAAGCTCTCCTAGCATTTTAAATCCCTGACAAATTTCACATCTTTTCTTAATAGACATCACATAGGAGCAACAATCATAGAAAAACCCTTGACAAGTCATCTATAGTATCCAGCAAGTCCTTAAAAGCTTCTAATCTCTATCACACTCTTTTGTGGTTTCTATTCTAACATGGCTTTAATTTTATTGGGATCCACCTTGGTTCCATTAGCTTACACTATGTATCCCAAGAATGCCACTTTGTCTAGAAAAAATTCACACTTGCTATATTTAGCTTACAACTACTTATCTCTCAATGTGTGTTATACCAACCTAAGGTGTTGTTCATGTTCTTCTTTGGTTCTAGAATACACTAAGATGTCATTAATAAATACCACCACAAACTAGTCTAGGAATAGCAAGAATATCAGATTAATTAGGTCTATGAAAGTTGCAGGAGCATTTGTTAAACCAAATGGCATAACTAGAAATTCATGTCTATACTTGCTGTGAAAGGCTATCTTTAGGATATTAGATTACTTTATTTTATGCTAGTGGCATCCAGATACAAGTCTATCTTTGTGAAGACACTAGATCCTTTTAGCTAGTTAAATAGGTTATCTATCATGGGCAGTGGATATTTATTCTTGAATGTCACCTTGTTAAGCTATCTATAATCTATGCATAATTGTAGTGACCCATCCTAATTCTTTACAAATAATACTGGCACTCTTTAAGGTGAGACACTGGGTTTAATAAACCATTTATTTAATAATTTCATTAGTTGTAGCTTCAGTTCTTTTAACTCTATAGGTGCAATTCTATAGGGAGTTATAGAGATAAGTATTATGCCTAGATATACATCGATAGCAAACTTTATCTCCCACTCAGATGGTAATCCCGGTACTTATCTGAAAAAACATCAAGGAATTCTATCACTATATGTATCTAGCTAACATCAGTCCTTATCTATTTGGTGCATCTAGATGTGCCAAATAGGCTTAAAATAAGCTTTCTTACTACAGTTACTAAGATCACATTAGATAAGAAGTTAGTTTGTAATGCCTGTAAATTGCAAACTCATGAATAGTACTTTTAAGCTCAGGACAATGCATCTTAAGACATCGAACAAACATAAGGAAGTTAAAAAGGGAGTACTAGTCATGTAACTTTGATGGGCTAAAAAATGGTGAAAATGAGTTAATTAAAAATTTTAGTAGAACAAATAAATTGTTTTGGGCTAAGAGCTAATGAATAGTGATCTCAATTTTGGTTGTGTTGGGATAGCTCTAAAAAGTACTTAGATAGAGCTAAAAATAACATACCTTATAGATAAAAAAAATTCCAATGAATCTTTTGGTGTAGGAAATTTAATTTTTTAAGGTCGTTAGATAGTTATTAGGAATTTTCTATTTATACAAGTGAATAGTTACCATAATTCCTGAAGGAATTTTGACATGAAATCTTATAAGGCCCTAAATGGGCATAATAGATGGTTTTTAAAGCAAAAGAAATTATTTTTGGAGGTCTAAAATAATTATTAAAATTTTTAGAAGTTTAAAAGAAAATAAAAATAATTATGATCATTCAATTGCCATGTGGCGCAATCTAGGCCATTAAACTTCTTAATAAAAGGTCAGGGTGTGTGTAGGTGTGTGTAGAAAATTTAAGAGCCATCCTCTACCTTCCTGCTCCACAAAAGTCGATGCCACCTCCTCCCATGGCCTCCCTCCATTTTTTTCATTCTTCCTCCCTTATACACATTAAAACCTTAAGAAATTATATGAATCTTAGCCTTCATAACCTCCTGAAGAAGTTCCAAGTGACAGAAATAAGAAATATTGCATAGAATTAAAGTTATAATGATGGGGTGAATAGTGATAATTTGGTAAGTGAGTGAATTTTTCCAAGGTTTCTTGTTTTTCCTAGATAGTATTTTGTGGTGTAGATGTTATATATGAAAAGAGAATTTAGTTTGGAGTTATGTAAAATTTTTGAAGAATTTCTAAGGTACACCCTAAAAGTGGTGTGCAGAAAAATGGTGGAAAATAGAGGAGGAAGAGGAAACTAAGGATTTTAAAGTGGCATCAACACATTCTGGAGCCCACTATAAGTGAATTTAGTGAAACATGTATTGTAACTTATGTATTATGGAATTCGTGTGTAAGTATATGTGTATGGAAATTTATGTTGGTGAATATGTGTATGTGTTTGAATGGCATGAATATGGAAATAACTCTAAGGAATTGAATATAATGGCTATATATAGAAAAAGGAATGGAAATTTTATGGATGTGTGATTTAGCATGTAGGTCGAATGGTAAATGTTATGAATGTATATTGAATTGTGTATAATTGATATAGAAGTAATGGTAATGTAGTTAAAGATTTTATTAATGTGAAGGAAATAAGTGAAGAATGGGAAAATGATGAATTACTAAATTTGGATTAATATGAAAATAGTGGTAATAATATTAGTTTAGAAATATAGGGGATCGAAGGTCGAAGAATCTCAAAATGGATTTCATAAGTGTAATATTAATAATATAGCTTAGATATTAAACTAAAATTTAAGTACATAAGATAAAAGTTGATAATATAGTATGTGAGTAGGGAATATAAAGTGAAACATAAGAATGTATATAGTGGGTTGGATGAGTGAACCAATAAAATTTGGGTAATGAGTGATAAATAAGTAACTAGTAAATTTTACAAATAAAGAAATTTGCATAAAGATGTAAGAACATATGAGTTACATAAAAGCAAATAAAATGTGAGAAGTAAATAGTATGCTTGAATGTAACTATAAATGACAAGATGGGTTAAAGGTTTAAATTATAAATAATAAAGAGTGAGATTATAAAACATGGCAAACAAGTAACCATTACTTGAGGTGACTATTGAAGACTCAAAATAAGTATACTATTATATGCCATATAAACTTATGTGTACATTTTCTGGTTCACATATATATTTTTATGAAAAGAAATGAGACACTAGAAATGAAGGCAATTATAATGATGAATTGAGAATATAAAGTATGAATCATAAGCATTAATTTCAATAGTGGGCCTAAAATATATGATTATGAATTACTAAAAATAGTAAAATTGATAAAAAAAAATAGTAAAATTGATTTAATTAATTTAATTAAAGGAATTATGTAGGGTATCAATAGATGGCATTATTTCATAAAGAAATTGACACATGAGTAATATATGTGAGAGATAAAAAGAGATAGACTAGTACATAATGGGACATAAAATAAATAGCTTTTATAAAGGTAATAAAATAAGTGCATAAGATGCTTAAGATAAAGCCAATCAAAAAGCATATTAAGTACTACTAAAGTGTAAAATAAATAGCTAGAAGTATTGAGAAAATTTCTTGAATTAAGATAAAAAGTAATAAGAATGATAAATAATAATTAAAGTAAATAATTGATATCGAGTTGGCCTATGTTATTTAGATGTCCACAGGATGGGTAGTTAACTAGGCATTTAGTAGCTACTAAAGGCTAGGTCTGAATGGATTTTGGCATGTATATGGCGGGTACAACCGCTGAGCATTATTTGAGCCTACACACTCTGGGTTAGGAGGTCCATAGAATTGATCCCTACTATCCATATTGTTATGGATATTTTGATGCCTAATAGGGCTAATCCCTGCTATCCACTTATGATAATTTTGGGATATTAAAAGGTTTTATAAGACTGATCCACACTATCTCATGGTATATTGGGAGATCCTTCAGGGTTGGTCCTTGCTATCTCAATTTTTAGTATTGGGAGGTTCTATGGAACTAATCCCTGCTACTAGATAGAAGGTGTGTATAGATGTAGAGGTCTAAAATATGGGCCACTGTATAAAGTGATTCCAACTATCTAGTGATTTAAGAGTTATCTTTTAAGGATAGGCCTTGGAATGAAATGAAAATAATTTATGGATGAGTTAGTGACACATAATAGTATTAATGCCAATTGAAATAGGGTATTTTGATAATTTGTGATTATTCATAAATAAAAATAATGAGATATAATTTGTAAGCAAACTGCGAAATTCAGATAAATATGAAAGAGGAAAAAATTATTTTAAACATTGAAATTAACTTAGATAAAGGATAATAGAACGAAGAAGAAAAAGTATAAATAGAATAAATACTGGGTTAAAAATATGGTACTCGGTAAATGGTGCTAAATTAAAATTAATTTTAAATGAGTTAAATCACTCAAATATTAAGCACTAATAAATGATTTAAACTTATCGGGTGACAAAAAGGGAATTAGGGTTAGTAGTTGAATCACTTAAAGTACTAAATTAAATGAATGATAGAGCTAATAGATGTAGATATGGTGAAAGGAAAATCTATACAAGAATAATAGAAAGATGAAAACCAAGATGAGAATAGAGAAACTTCCTTAAAATATATATTAATAACCATCGATAATAATATGATGCATGGAGAGTATATTGTGAAGATTAGGCAAATTGCATGAATAGTGATGTAATAATTTAATATACTTTCGATGTATGTCATATGTAATAAGTGTTTTCATGATACAATGCATGTTTTGCTAAATTCACCACTGAGTATATACTCAGCATATCAGTTGTCCAATGTGTAGTTAGTAAAGCTAATGAGCAATGTAAGGTGATCAATAGTGTAGCCAAGAGTATGTTATTATGGCATTTTGTAGATAAAACATCAATGGCATTCATGCTTGACAATGTAGGTGGGTAAAATGGTATGAATACTATTAAGATACTTAAAAATGCTAGGTAGAGAGAATTAGTGCATACAAATGTGATTAAATAACTTAAAAATTCCTGAACGAACCAGGTTATGAATGTAATATGACTACCATAAAAATATGAATTAGATAAATTAGTTAAGCATAGAATTGTGGAATAAACTTGATTTTAGGAAAAGTTAAAAGAAAACTATATAGAGAAATTCTAGGATAGGTGACCATTGGGAAGCAATGTCCTTTGCTCAATTTCTTGTATAATTGGGTAAGGGGTGTTATATAGTTCTTTCACTTACAAATATAATTTTCTCTCTTTATGTTGTCTAGAGAGTAAGCTTTTTCCTTCTACAATCAACTATTACATGATGCCAAGATAACTAGTCCACCCCTAGTATAACATCAAATTTGTTCAAGGGTAACTCTATTAGGTTAATGGGGATGGTATGTCCCTAGATAGCTAATAGGCAATGTTTATATAATTGGTTCACTATTACTTGTTGCCTTATTGAGTTGCTAACCATGATGTCTGTAATGCCCGTAAGTCTAAGTTCTATTAACAGTACCTCCATGGCTTAAATGGTGTTCCCTATAGGTCAGGGCATCTTCACGAGGCCAGAAAGGGGTGTATTAGTCATAAAACTTTAATAGGCCTGAAAATGGGTAAAATGAAAGAGTTTAAAAATTTAGTAGAACTAATAAATCATTTTGGTTTAAGAACTAGTAAATAGGGAGATAAAATGAGGCTAGGCCGAGACCACCCGTGGATAAGCTCGGACAAACCCAAAAATGCCATACCCTAAATCTTAAAATTTCCATTTTACATGATGGAGAAGAAATTTTAAATTTCTGAGGTCATTGGTATTTTTTTTGAATATTTTATTCTAGTAGGAGAATAGTGACCAAAAGTCAACAGTTGAATTTTGACTTGAAATTTTACATCGGCCTTAGTGATATTAATCAAGAATTTTTAAAACTAAAATGTGTATTTTTGGAGGTCTAGAGAATTTTCTATGAATTTCTTAAGGTTAAAAAGAAATCGAGAGAAAACGGACCATTAAATCACCATATGTCATGATCTGAGCCATCCATCTACCCCTATATAAGGGCCCACACATGTGAGGGGGTCACATGTGTGAACCCATCATCTTCCTCCCTATTTTCTTACCATAGTCGATTCCATTCCCAAGGAAAGCCCTCCACCATTTTTTCTTTCTATCTCTTCCTATACAAACCCAAAAATCACAAATAAGATATAGATTAAACCTTTATGAGCTCTAGAGTCTAATCCAAGTAAGAGAATTAAGGAATTTGGACTAAATAGGAAGAATTCCAATATTGGTGAATAGTGCCATTTTTTAGTGTAAGTGATTTTATCTCAATTTTTATTTTTGTTTTAGGTAGTTTAGAGTATTCTTAGAAAAACCATGGTTTTAGATTTTCATTTAGAGTTGTGTAGAATTTTTGAGAATTTTTCTAAGTCATGATTGTGTATGTTTAGGGCAAAGAGAAGCTATTGAAGGAGAGCAAGGTTCTAAGCCTTAAAGTGGTGGAGAAATGGGTGTTTTCACATCCTAAGTATGTGGAATAGAGTCAATTTGTGTACGTCTTTTGTTTTGGCATGAAAATATACATGTTTGGTGTATGGAAATGTAAGTTTATGGTGTCAGGCACAATATTAATGTAAACTAATGACATGACTATGTTAATAATATTGAAATAACATAATATGCATGCTTTTGGGGAAAAGAAATTATATGTATGTAGGTGTACATGGTATGGCCAAATGGTGCACTTAAATGACATGGTATGTGTAGTTAGGCATATGACATGTTAGGCATGGCAAAGGCATGTAAATGTTGGGTATAAATAGAACTTGGAAAGTGAGAAATAATAATAATGTGTATGGTATGTAAACTTGACCAATAATGCCCTAATTAAGCATATAATGTGTACATAATTAATGACTAAGCATATGATGCCTATATGTGTGCCATTAGTGGCAAAGTTATGATATATGTTTCATGAGATGTTATGTAAAGAAATGATGAAAGAATGATAGAGTTTGGATTGGCATGTATGATGCTATGAAAGGCATAAAATTAGGGATTAACTAAATGAATAGTAACCTGCCCATAAAATGACCAAATGAATAGTGATTTTGTAAGGATAGGCAAAAAATGTCATTTTATGTGTAAAGTTATATGTAATGCAATTCATTGGCATAATGGACATGAGACATAGTGAAAATGATGGTAAATGTAATAATTATGTAAGGAATAGTAATTTGGCCCATCAGTTAGACACCCACTGGATGTGTTGATCGGTCAACTAGGGAATTAGCAGCTGTTAGGTAATTTGGTCCTCATGAGACTACTATTGTCTATTGGATGTGGTGGTGCAGCTGCCAAGGTTCTGAGATGAATCCTGTGCACTTGGGTATTAAGAGGTCTACTTTAGCTGATCTATGTTACCCATTGATTATCAATGGATATTAGGATCTCCCATGGGGCTGATCCATTTTATCCACTTGTGATGCTTTAGAGTTATGACTCGGGGTATTAGGTAATCCCATAGGGCTAATCCCTGTTATCCCATTTGTAGATATTTGGAGGTCTATGGACTAATCCTTGCCATCTACTAATTTAGTATTACGAGGTCTACGGATTGATCACTACTATTGAGCAAGGTATGCGCTACTATCGAGGTCCAACATGTGGGCCACTACATATGATAGATCCCACTATCCAATGTCTTAAAGTGTTGTCTGTCTGTTATAGGCCTAAATGGTATTAAACTTAATTATGCATTTAATATATGCAACCTAACTTGGTAACAGGAATGGAAAATGACTGAGTTGGATAAATGGCATCCAGTTTCATATTTTGCATGAACATGTTGATCGATACCTATGCATATGTGTACATGACTTGTATGCATGTCTACATATGTGTGACATACTTTATTGTATCTATTCCATCACTAAGTTTATATTCAGCATGTCAGTGTTCTGATGCACAAGTCATAGACGAGATAGCTAACCAACTTTAGTAGGAGCTAGTGTAACTGACCTAAAGTCTTTTGGGGTATTCTTTTGCTACTCTTTTGGTTTTGTAGATAATCACTCATGTATAATAGGTGTAAAGTTAGTCATACATGAAAAGTATAAAACAGAGGTAGCTAAACTAAATGGTTGTATAAAACTAGTTTTATGGATGTATGTGCATGCTCTTGTTTATTTGTATATGGGTTTGAGACCCTGTGCATTGCTATGTTGGATGTCTGATATTGTTTTGGGGGACTAAAAGGGTCTAAGTGTTGAGTTTTGGATAGAAACTATTTTAAAAGTGTTTTTCTTGCAAGAAAAATTTTTTATTTTTCATCCGTGTAGCGATCATGCTGCCTAATTTTATGTAAATTGTTAACAGACATAATCAGGTGTTTTAACATACTAAAATAAGCAATATGAAAGGTTTTACAAAATTAAACACTAAAGGATTGAGTTAGGTTTAAGTAGATCAAAGTCACATAAGTGTTAAACAAATGGTCCCTGGGAAAATCCAAGGATGGGTGACCTTCGGGAAGTGGCACCTTTTGTCTATTTCCTTCAAAAATGGCTAGGGGGTGTTACGTTTAATTGCATCAGTGTAGGTTTAGGTGGTCCTAGGCATATTATACATGTGTGCAAGAGTCTAAAGCTCTATTTTTATGTTAAAGCTACACTACATGAAGCTGATAAGTTTTTTTGGCCAGTCATGCTCCCACCACCATTCATGCTCTAGAGGTGAGTGCAGCCACTCTAGAGCCTAGTGATGTTGCTCACCAGCCGCCACCCTAGCCTCAGCCTCAGGCTCAAGCTTCTCCAACTTTGCTATAGTAGATTATAGAGTTGTTGAGTCACATTACTGCACCTCTACCACCACCACTAGCTCTAATTCCCATACCACCTCCACCACCTCCACTAGCTCCTCTAACACTACAGAAGACTTATTTAGAGAGAGATAAGAAGATATGAGCAGTGGATTTCCTAGGTGCGAAGGAGGATGATACAGCAAGGGTAGAGCATTAGCTAGAGCAAACCACGAGGATTCTAGAGCATATGGAATGTACAGAGGAAGAGTGTCTAAAGTGCTCTACCTCTTTACTGTAGAAAGAAGCCTTCCATTAGTAGGATACCTTAAAAAAGTGGAAGGCAGTAGCTACCATCACATGGGAGTTCTTCTTGAAGGAATTCCAAAAGAGGTACATTCTTGAGTCCTATAAGGACAAAAGGAGGTAGGAGTTCTTTTATCTAAAAGGGGCAGAGGTTAGTATCGGAGTATGAGATGGACTTCACTCATTTGAGTAGATATGCAGTAGAGTTCATTTCCACTAATGAGAAGAAGTGTAAGAGGTTTAAGAAAGGCCTCAATGTTGGGCTAAGGATACAGATTTCTACTCCTAAAATCAGAGACTTTTCTAAGACAATAGCTATAGTGTATGATATGAAGGAGATAGTATAAGAGAAGAGGGAGCTATTCTAGAGGAAGAGACCCTTCACTGTGGGTCAGAGCAGATCAGCCCCAAGAGGTGGCAAGAGACAAAGGGACTTCTAGCCTAATCAGTAGTACCAGAGATAGTTAGGACAGCAGTCCTAGAGGCAAGCTTTATCTCAGAGATCTAGTCAAGCTTATCCTACTAGGCCTTGACCACCCCTATCATAACAGGCTTCAAATGCTCCAGTATCTACAGCTAGAAGTGCACCTCTGACATGTGGGAGTTGTTAAAAGAGACACTGAGACTAGTGTTGGTAGTTCAGATGAGGGAGTGCTTTGTGTGCAGAGCCAGAGACCACTTCCAGAGGGATTTTCCTCAAAGACAATTAGAGGTGGCACAAACCCAGGCATTAATTACAGCAGCACCCAATAGACCACTAAAATAGCAAAGGCAAAACCAACTAAGCACTAGTTAGAGGACTAGATCAAAGGCTAGAGCTCCAGCACGGTAGTATGCTATCCGTGCTTGGGAGGA
>CANXYI012132608.1:0-10025 GCA_948208565.1 Hura crepitans
CACTATTGTAAAAACTTTCTTAGCATTTTTAACCACTATAATGACCTTATATTGATTTCAAACTTCACCCAAAATTATTTTATGATTAATACTTTCAATTGGTGTCTTTAATGTATCCCAGGTCATATAACACTATTCATCTTATGAAAGTACTATTCATAATTATCGAGATTTTTGGGGTGTTACATTTCTTCCCTTTTAAATAATTGTCATCCTTGACATTAAAGTAGTACTTGGTTCAAAAAGTTACGAATATTGCTCCTTTATTTGAGTTTTCGTCTCCTAGGTTGCTTCTTCCGTCCATGGTATTTCTAGAGAACCTTCTTGAACGGTACTGTCCTGTTCCTCAATTCCTTCTCTACTCTATCAATAATCCTCACTGGTTTTTCTTTATAAGATAAGTCAGGATTAACCTCAATGCCCTCTATTATTAACACATGCATAGGATCTAATAGATATCTTCTAAGCATGGAAATATGAAAAATGTCATGGATTTGTTGATGTTTTAGAGGTAAAGCTAGTTTGTAGGTTACTAGTCCCACACGTTTTATGATCTTATATGGTCTAATAAACTTAGGACTCAACTTCACTTTCTTCTTAAATTGCAGAACCTTTTTCCAAGGTAAAACCTTGAGAAAAACCTTATCACCAACTTTATATTCAACCTTATCACCAACTTTATATTCCAACTTTATAGGACTTTTGTCCGTCAGAAGCTACTTTTAAGCACACTATGATAATATTCACCTTTTTTTTGCATCTTGTATCAAATTTGGCTTTATAAGCTCAGTTTCATTGAGCTCATTCCAATACAAAAGCATTCTACACTTTCTTCTATATAGGGCTTCATAGGGAGCCATACCAAGACTCACTTGATGGCTGTTATTGTAGGCAAATTCAACTAAAGACAAGTATCCGTCCTAGCTTCCCTTGAACTCTAATACATAACCACTCAACATATCCTTAAGAATCTAAATGACCCGCTTAGATTGTCCACTAGTTTGTGGATGGAATGCTATATTGAAACTCAACTAATTACCTAAGGCATTATGAAGTTTCCTCCAAAACCTTGATGTGAACTTTGGATCCTGATTGAATATAGTCAAAGATGGCACTCTATGCAATCTGACTATCTCATCTAAATAAATCTTTGCTAGCTTCTCTAGGATGTAGTCTATTCTCATCGGTATAAAATAAGCTATCTTGGTCAGACAATCCATAATTACCTATATTGAGTCACATTGTCAGACAATCTATAATTACCCATATTGAGTCACATTTGCTCCTTATCATAGGCAGCCCAACCATGAAGTCCATCGTCACTCTATCCCAATTCCATTTTAGAATTGCTATAGAATGAAGCAATCCAGAAGGAACCTAGTGCTCTGCCTTTACTTGCTAACAAGTAAGGCACCTCATGATATACTCAGACACATCTCTCTTCATGCCTGGCCACCAATAAGAAAGTTTTAAAACTTGATACATCTTGGTGTTACAAGGATGCATAGCATAAGAAGTACTATGAGCTTCTAGTAGAATCTGCTTCTTCAACTCTTTCATATCAGGCACACAAATTCTATCATGATGCTGTAAGAAACCATCTCCCTTTATCTCATACTATGTTAGCCTACCCTCTTAGATAACACTTATAATACTCATTGATCTCTGATTATCTCTCTAATAATCTCTCACTTGTTGTAACAAACTAGGCTTAACTTGCATTTTAGCTAACAAAGCACTATCACCTGTGAGCTGTAATCTAACATTCATGGCTGCCATGAATTTCCTACTAAGAGCATTAGCCACTGCATTAGCTTTCCCTAGATGGTAATCAATCAGGTAGTCATAATCTTTAATTAATTCCATCCACATCCTCTATCTCAAGTTTAGCTCCTTCTATGTAGAAAAATACTTAAGACTTTTGTGATTTGTGTAGATATAACACTTCTCCTTATACATTTAATATCTTTAAATCTTTAGAGCAAACACAATGGTTGTAAGATCTAAATCATGAGTAGGGTAGTTCTTCTCATGTGGCTTCAACTGTCTTGAAGCATAAGCAACAACCTTACCATCTTACATCAGAAACCACCCTAATCCATTATGAGACACATACCTATATATGGTGAATTCTTTTTTTGAAACTGGTTATGCAAGAATCAGAGCCTTTGTCAACATAGCCTTAAGCTTCATAAAACTCTTCTAACACTTGTCGTCCTAAATAAAATAAACATCCTTCCTTAATAATTATGTTATAGGAGTAACTATCAAGGAAAACCCCTTAACAAATCATCTATAGTACCCTACTACCCCTAGGAAACTCCTGATTTATGTGGTGTTCCTAGGTGGCTTCCACTCTATCACTGATTCAATCTTGCTAGGATTAACTCTAATACTTTTAGCTGATGCTATGTGTCCCAAGAAAGATACTTCACTCAACTAAAACTCACACTTGCTGAGCTAAGCATATAGCTTTTGTTCTCTTAGAATCTAAAGAACCATTCTCAAGTGTTATTCATGCTCTTTTTTGTTTTTCAAGTAAACTAGAATATCATCTATGAAGACTACCATAAACTGGTAAAGATAAGGCTTGAAGACTTTATTCATCAGGTCAATAAATGTTGTAGGAGCATTGGTAAGCCCAAACGGGATTACCAAGAACTCATAATGACCATACCTCATCCTAAAAGTTGTCTTCACCACATCCGATTCTTCCACTCCTAACTAGTAATATTCAAATCTTAAATCTACCTTAATAAGCACCCCGGCTCCTATAATCTTATCAAATAGATCATTGGTCCATGGTAGAGGATACTTATTCTTAATGGTGACTTTATTCAATTGTCAATAATCAACACATAAACGAAGTGAACCATCATTCTTCTTAACAAATAGAACCGGTGCTCCCTAAGGTGAAACACTTGGTCTGATGAATCCATCATCTAGCAACTCTTGCAACTGAAGCTATGACTCTTTCAATTCTATTGGAGCCATATGATAAGGCACTATAAACACTAGAGTAGTAATAAGTAGAACCTCAATACTGAACTCTTACTTTCTCTCTAGTGGCAAACCTATTAATTCTTTTGAAAAAACATCCACAAACTTAGCAATAATTGGTCTTCTACTAACATCTGGTTCTTCTATTTTGGTGTCAGACACATGATCAAGATATGCCTAACAACCTTTCCTTATTAACCCTTTAGTAGTGAAAACAGATATCAAATTGGACAAGAAATTAATTTTCTCTTAAATGATTGTTATTTTAGACTTATCATTAGTCTGAGGAGTCAATCTCTTATACATACAATCTAAAATTGCTTGATATTTGGACAACTAGTCCATTCCTAATATAAAGTCAAAATCATCAAAAGGTAACTCTACCAGGTTGATAAGAAACTAATGATCTTGTATTTTTAATAGGCAATCTTCATAAATTCTTTCAATTACCACATGCTAGCCTATATGATTCCTAGGTCAAGTGGTTCTAAAACTAACCCTAGTCTTATGCTCATGATGTGCATACATATGAGTGTGTAGGCCCTGGATCTATCAATGCTAAAATAAGAGAGTCAAATAGGAGAAAAGTACTAGCTATGATGTTTGGGTCATCTGTATCCTCCCAAGCTCTAATGGCATACTATCGGGCAGGTGCTCTCTTCTCATGTTAGGACTTTGCTTTATCTCTTTGAGTTCCCTAGGTTCTCTCTCCCCAACTACTCCTCTAACCCCAGTTTATGAAAGTGCTAATCATTGGCCTGCACTCTATCCTATAGAATAATCTTTGAAAAAATGGCCTATCTATCCACAAGTAAAGCACGGTCTTAGCATTTTCCTCTAGTACTTCTTACTTGATAGTGGAGCCACACTAGATACTCCCTAACCAACTATCTTTTTCTTTTGATAGAATTCTTTCTCCTCTTTTTAAACACCCTCAGTAGATCTACACACTAACACTAGTTGTGAGAAGTCCCTTATCTTTATAGGCACTACTTGGGATTAATTTCAATATATAGTCCCTTCTTAAACCTCTTACATTTATTTGCCTTAGTGGTGATAGTATTGTTAGCATATCTACTAAGCATTGTGAACTCCTTCTCATATTCAACAATGGTCTTCTGATCTTGCTTTAGATCTATGAACTACTATCATTTTTCATCAAGATAATCCTCTGTGATTTATTTCTTATAAAACTCTATCAGGAAGAACTTCTAAGTCACCTAATCCTCAATTTTATACTATATAGATCCTCCTACCACTTCAAAGCTTCTTCCTAAAGAATTGAGGAAGCACATATAATCTTCTTTACTGGAATACACGCCATCTGCCATATATCATCTCAGTGTAGTGAAGCTAGTACTCCACCTTACCAGGACTCACTTCTCCTTCACCCTTAAAGTCCATGATTTTCATCTTTTTCACTCTCTTAAGATATGTCTTTTGGAGAGCCAATGGTACCTTAGGCTATGGTGGTGGTGGCAGTGGAGCTATAGTAGTAGCTTGCCTCAAAAGCTATAACATCTCCTGTAGGAACATTGATGGAACCTATCTTGTAGACTGTGCACACCTTAGTACACTGATAGACATAGACCTAACTCCTATAGCTCGAGTGTGACTGTAGTTAGAGTATAACTCTCGACTTTATCCCCGCTATCTTGTGTTGAAGCACTCATCATATCTATAGGTGCAAAAATAATTTGATAAGCCTCAACATCTAATAGTATGTGATGTAAACTTTAGACTCTATTAGCACTTAAATGTTTCCTAGGAATGCCTAAACTAGAGCTCTGATACCACTAAATGTGACACATCTTAGTCGAACTTGATGACTGGTCGGCATTTGGATCGGGTAAAAGGTGTTACAAGAGCACTTTTACTAAGGGCACTATCTTGTTCCTTTGCTCATTCACCTCTTTAGCTATGATCTTTGTCGGTTCTTTTACATAAGACAAATTAAGTTGTAACTCTACTTCCCCCACTAACAAAACATGTGAGGGATATGGTTTAGACCTTCAAAGCATAGACATATGAAAGATATCATGTATCTACTGAAGTTAAGGAGGCAAAGTAGGCCTATAAGCTACTAGCGCCATATATCTAATTATTTTATATGGACCAATAAACCTTGGACTTAACTTGCCTTTCGTGCTAAAACATAGAACTTTCTACGAAGGTAACACCTTGAGAAACACTTTATTTCCCACTTCATAATGAACATCTCTTTTTTTCATATCAGTATATAACTTTTATCTATCTAAAGCTAGCTTAAATCTATCCTTGATCATTTTCACCTTTTCTTTAGCATCCCTGATAAACTCTAGCCCCATATGCTTAGTCTCACTTAGCTCATTCTAGCATAAAGGAGTTTTGCACTTCCTTTCTCCAAAGCTTCATAAGGAGCCATTCCCAAGCTTGCTTGGTGTCTGCTGTTGTAAGCAAACTCTGCTAATAAAAGGTAAGGATCCCAACATCCCTTAAATTTGATAACATAGCTTCTCAATATATCTTCAGGCACTTACCAAGCATATTTTAACATGAACATCATACATAACCTAACATCAAAAATCACTTAAGTGTCAAAGGTTACCTAAATGACTCTTTCTGATGACTATCAGTCTGAAGGTCAAATGCCATACTAAAACTCAATCAATTGCCCAAAGCATTGTAAAGTTTCTTCTAAAATCTTGGGACTCGATCCAATATAATAAAAGTAGGCACTCTATACAACCTGATGATTTTATTAATATATAACTCCGTGAGTATCTCTAAAGAATAGTCCATCTTGACTGGTATGAAAAAGGCAATTTTGGTTAAATGATCTACCTTAACCCAAAACAAATCACATATGCTTCTTGTCATAGGTAAATAGATTACAAAGTACATATTGACCCTATCCCATTTCCACTCAGGAATTGCTATAGGATTAAGTAATTAAGAGGGAACCTAGTGTTCAAGCTTTACCTATTGATAAGGAAGGCACTTGGTCACAAAATTAGATAAATCTCTTTCCATTCCTAACCACCCAAATGAAATCTTCAAATCTTTATGCATCTTAATGCTACTAAGATGCATAACATATGGAGCACTATGAGCTTTTTATAAAACCTGCTTCTTTAAATCTTCCACATTTGGAACACATATCCTATCATGGTATTACAGACAACTATCACTCTTGATCTCCTACGCAGTAGGCTTTCCCTCTTAGATTAAACTCATCACACTCATCAACCTATGATTATCTTTTTAAAAATCCTTCACTTGCTTAACAAACTAGGCATTACATGCAACTCAGCCAAAAAACCACCATCATCCATAACCTTTAACCTAACATTCATAGCCCTCATGGCTGACATAAACTTCCTGCTCAAAGCATCAACTATTACATTAGCCTTCCTTATATAATAATCAATTAGGTAATCATAATCCTTTATGAATTCCATCTATTATCTTTGCCTCAAGTTCAGCTCCTTCTACGTAGGAAGATACTTTAAGCTCTTGTGATCTATATAAACATAACATTTTTCTCCAAAAAGATAGTGTCTCTAAATCTTTAGAGCAAAAATAATTGCTACAAGCTCTAAATCATTTATATGGTAATTATTCTCGTAAGGCTTTAGTTGTCTTGAAGCATTAGTAACAAATTTGCCCCCTTGTATAAGAACACACCTCAACCTATTCAATGATGTATCACTATAAATGGTCAAATCCATCCTGAATATCAGTTGGGTAAGAATCAGAGCATTCATTAACATAGCTCTTAACTTGTCAAAACTCTCCTGACATTTGTCATCTCAAATGAACTTAACCTTCTTTCTTAATAGACATGTCATTTGTGCTACAATAATGGAAAACCCCTTAATGAAACATTTATAATACCAAGCCAAACCTAAAAAACTTCAAATCTATATTGTGTTCTTAGGTAGCTTTCATTCCATAATAGCTTCAATCATACTTGGATCCACTTTGATACCTTTAACAAAGGCTATGTGTCCTAAGAATGATACCTCACTTAACCAAAACTCACATTTATTGAGTTTGGCATAGAGCTTTTCCCCTCTCAACATCTACAATACTAGCCTCAAATGTTGTTCATGCTCTTCTTTACTCTTCGAGTAAATTAAGATATCATTAATGAAAAACACCATAAACTAATCTAAGTAAGGTCAAAAGGCTTGATTTATCAAGTCTATAAAAGCTGATGGAGTAATGGAAAGCCCGAATGGCATTACCAAAAACTCATAATGGCCATACCTTGTTTTGAAAGCATTCTTAGCCACATCTGCCTTTTTAGCCTTTAACACATAATATCCTGATCTCAAATCAATCTTAGAGAAAACACTCACTTTTTTAAGCTGATTGAACAAATTATTAATATGAGGTAATGGACACTTATTGTTAGTGGTTACTTTATTAAGCTATTGATAATCCACACATAGCCTTAAAAAACCATCCTTCTTTTTAACAAATAAAACTAGTACTCCCTATAGTGATAACTCAACCTTATAAAACCATTGTCAAGTAACTTTTACAATAGGATCGTTAACTCTTTTAACTCAATAAGAGCTATCTTGTATGAAGCTATGGACACTAATGCAGCACTAGGTAAAACTTCGATACCAAACTCAAGTTCCCATTTTGGAGGCAAACTTGGCAACTTTTTAGGAAAAGCATCTAAATACTCTAACACCATAAGTATGGAATTAGCATCTGGTTCTTCTTTCTTAGTACCATACATATGTGCCAAGGAAGCCTCACAACCCTTTCTTAACATCCTTCCAGCTGTAACAGCTAATATAACAATTGTATTATTTGCCCCATCATTAGCCTTAAGAGATATCCTCTTCTGCTTGTAGTGTAACACCTCTTACCTGATCCTTTTCAAAATCGGGCAAGGGATGCCACTTCCTAAAA
This sequence comes from Hura crepitans, assembly GCA_948208565.1. NCBI lineage: Eukaryota > Viridiplantae > Streptophyta > Magnoliopsida > Malpighiales > Euphorbiaceae > Hura > Hura crepitans. The sequence goes on from CANXYI012132608.1 coordinate 7,912, forward strand.
TTTCACCCATTTTAATCCTACTCTCGCTCGCAACTCATTTAACTCGATAATGATTATTATTATATTTAATATTCAATAAATATATTAGTTAGTTTTAGGCCTGATTACTCCCAATAGAACAAAAGCTTATACCTATATATTTACATCTACTAATATATAACCGGTAGGTTTGCTATACTGTCATGCCCATAAAATCCTACAATAATAGTTATTCAATCATAATATAAGTACAAATTCAACATGCAAATAATGCTCAAGATAGACTCGCTTTACCTATTTCTTTGATAGTCTACTTTAGCTGATATTAGGACTTAGTTTGCCATTTTGCTTGCCTTAACTATTGATCTATGCATTAGAAAAGTAGCCAATGCACTAAGCATAATACTATGGGAATATTCTAATACTCTGGGAATCATATCTTTAAATACATGCAAACAATAGTCATTCATGTAACTTACTTCAAATGAGTATTAGTTTCATTATTGTGGTTACTTATGATCTTTTCATAACTATTATGTTCCTAACTTGAGTCTCTCATCCTCATTTATCATCTTTATTAGCTAGTAATATTATAGTCTTTTATGCTTATTTTTTAATACGTATTTGATAATAGTTTCACATATTTCTCATTTGTCATACTTTGCTTGATTCTCTAAGAATATGTTCACATCTCCTCTTTTGTCCTTTATGGTAGTTCTTATTCATACTTCCCCTTTCACTCTATTCACTTCTTCATTTTATGTCTCCTTTTACATTTTATGTATATGTATCTATCTATATTTAATTCATCTTACTCATATATAGTTTTCAATAAACTTATGTCACATGTTTTTCCTTGATATGAATAAAATATATGAAGAATTGTATTCATGTATTAATAATAGGGGTTGTCATTATATGATTAGTTTACTTCTCTATTAATTCAATTTGTTTCTCCCTTCATTCTATTTTCTCTCTTTTCCCTCTCTTACATTTTCAATTTTACAACATTATGGTCTCTTTAATGGTGATTTAACATACTTTATCTAGTTATTTCTTCTTCAAGCCCATGCTGGATAGAAGTTACTCTCATCACTAGATAACGGGATCACATTTTGTGTGGGGGCCTGCATTTTAGACCTCGACAACTGTACTCCATCATGTCATAACTCATCATGATCATCATAATTGTGCGGGGTCTTAAAACCTGAACCATGACGACTGCACTACATCTTTTAAGCTATGTAGGGGCCTGTATTCTGGACCTCAACAGTTGCACTCTGTCATTAAATCTCAAGGAGTGTAGTGGCACTTTATGGACCTAGGGAAGTTACACCTGCCATTAAATCTCATAAATTATGCAATGACCCTTTGTGGACCTTAAAGTAGCTACACACAAATAATATCATAAAGGATCAGTATCATCTCATAGTCGTCCTTATGGATTGAACTCTCATGACACCAAAATGTCTTAAAAACTATTAACACCCCAGTTTACCGGTCAACTTATCTAGTAGGTGACCAATCAATATAGGCTTTAATCATTAATCATTCATTCATGTCAATTAGGTTTATGTACTGATGTGTTCGTGTCTTTTAGTCTTTATATATTTTATTTTATAATCTTTTCTTTAGTCATATTCCATCATAGCATACTTATCATCATCATCATACACTCATCAAAATCATGGTATAGTCACGTATACCTATTATCAGTATTTCATGTACCAAAATCTCAATCTCATTGTTATATTCATTATGCTTATAGCAATTCTCGTCGGCATTCTTCATTATATTCATATAATAAATCTTTTTATTTATGGCTCCGCGACTTGTACCATTTATGTTTAATCTATTTATTTAAATTAAGTTTGCATATATATTTATTCTTATTTACCTTTCATTTAACATACAGTCTTTCTCTATTAGGACATAATAATTTCCTCTACCTTAATTCCATGATTAGCCCCACTTTAATCTCTTTTAGGTTGTTTCTATAAAAATAATTAATTTCACTTTAATTGTTAATGAGTAATTCTCTTATGTTGTGCTTTGATCTAAAACTCTCAGTTATAATATAATTTTATTTGATTATTATCATTATATATATATATATATATATATATATTTCTTTA
>CANXYI012132720.1:0-10679 GCA_948208565.1 Hura crepitans
TTAACTAACACTTTAACAAACCTTAATTTCCATGCCATCATATAATGATTGCTCTTGGGTACTAAGAGAAAAATGGACTTAAATTTCATTCCTTTCCATATGATATCCATATTAAATCATATACACATGCCATGATCACTAATATACTCATAAACATCTCATACTAAGCTAATATGGCTAAGGTACAAAGCAACATTGCTAGAAACTACTCATGATAGCTCATAGCCATAAGCAAAAATACATAATCCATGAAGATTTCCACACCCAAAGTTACATAGTTCATATCCTAACATGCCAAGTACATTTTGAATATTATCATAGGTAGTAAATTACCTATCCAAGCAACCATAGATAGCAAATTTAGCAAGCATTTAAGGCCAATTATGCAAACACTAAGAATAACATTCTCACTTCCACTAAACTCTCAAGTTACTCAACATCACCAAGGAAGAAATCAACCATAGATTCATCATTCAAGTTTCACTAGCCTAGGCACCCTAACACATAAAAAAATGGCTTGAAGTCCACTTACCTTTGAAGAAAGGCCTTGAAACTTCAAGCACCCCAAATTTGTCTAAATTGCCATGATGAGCTTCTCCTCTCTTTGTGGCCTCCAAGCTGCCCTCCAATGGCCACTAATACCTTATACAAACAATCATACATGTCTTAGGTACCTCCTAGCATCAATTGGCAACCAGAAATTCTAAGAGAAAAGGATGAATCACTCAAAACTCACCTCAAACACATTGTTTTGGCCATCTCTAAACTAGTCACCTTGTACGAATTTTATCTCGCAATTGACAACTCCTTTTGGCCTGATTATTGTTCCTCATAGTGCCTAACACACAAAATAATTTTTATCAACTAGAATCATCCAAATTGGTGGTTAGAGGAGTGAGTTATGGTGTTTCTCCTCCCATTGTGCATCGATAATTACAAGAAATGGGGGAGGGAGACTTTTGTTCATGGCCAAATGGAAATCCACTTGTCCAAGCCCCTTTGCCACTTGGCAACTTTGAATGTCCACTTGGCATAAAGTGGGGCCCATCTTGACAAATCAAAGGTGGTCCCGGTAAGATAGTTTTCAGACTGCCTCGATTTGCATGCCAACCTTGAAATTTTTGAGAATTTATAAATAACCTCCGATTTTAAAAATTCTTTCACCAATGGACTCAATAGAATTTTTGAGCTTTAGGGTCTGATATTTTCAAGTCCGTCCAGGCACATCTCGGGTCAATCCTAGCGTAAAAAGTTCTTATTGCACATATGCATTCCTTACTGCTTAGAATGAATTATTAGTTATGCTAAATTGTTTTATTTTTCCTTTTTCATCATTTTAGAGCCCCTTAAAGTTTCATGACCAGCACCACTACCTCGGTCCATGTGCAAGTAACCCAATAACCTCGGCACACTTCTTGAGCCCTGTAGCACTATTCACGAATCTTTAAATAATAGGTGTTACAAATCCCCAACACTATTACACGAAATAATGGTTCTACTCAAACATACTTCTGCAGCTGCTACTCTACCTCCTCTACCAACTCCAGTACCTCCACCACCACTAGCTCATTTACAAAGACACCATTAGAAAGGATTAAAAGATGGGAGCTATGGATTTTTTTGGTATGAAGGAGGATGATACAGTATGAGCAGAGTACTGGTTGGAGAGAACCTTCAGAATTCTAAAACAGCTAGAGTGTTCAGAAAAAGATGGCTTAAAGTGCATAACTTCTCTCCTGCAGCATTGGTGGGATACTATTAAGAAGAAAGAGGTAGTGACAAATCTCACCTGGGAGTTCTTCTTGATAGAGTTTAGAAAAAGGTATATCCCAGATTCATACAAGGATAAAAAGAGGTAGGAGTTCTTGGATTTAAGACAGTGTAGAAGGACAGTGTCAAAGTATGAGAAGGATTTTACTACACTGATTAGATATGCTGAGGAGTTTATTCCTAATGAGGAGGAGAAATGTAAGAGATTCCTAAAAGTTTAAATGTAGAGCTGAAAATGCATATAGTTAATCTAAGGGTCATAGATTTTATTGTATTAGTGGCATCTACATATGATATGGAAGAAATGGTATAGGAGAAAAGAGACTTCTTTTAGAGGAAGAGACAAATCACCATTGGGAAGTCCAATACAGCTTCAGGTGGTAGTAAGAGAAGAAGAGAAGCACCATCTCAATCTCAATTAGTGCATCAGGCATAGAGGTAGACATAGTCTCAGAGATCTAAGCAAGCTTTTACAGTTAGATCTCAACCACCTCTGTGAGCTACTAATGCTCCAGGACCAGCAAGTAATAGGAATACACCCCCAATTTGCAACACTTGCAATAAGAGACACTGGGATAATGTTGGTTAAGTAAGAAGGGAGAATGTTTTACTTATGGTGCCAGAGATCATTATAAGAAAGAATATGCTTAGAGACAGCTAGAGGGTGCCGGTACTTAAGCATTGGTAGTAACATCCCAAAGTAGAGGATAGAGGTAGGGAAAATGGAATCAGCCCAATGCTAGTCAAGGGACAGGATTAGAAGCCCATGCATTAGCAAGGCAATATGCTGTCAGGGCTAGAAAAGAGGCAGCATCCCTAGATGTCATTATTGGTACATTTTACTTATTTGATGTTCCAATTTTGGCATTAATAGACCCAGGATCTACACATTCTTATGTATGCACCACACAAACACATGATAGAGGACTGAAATATAAGCATGTGAACATAGACATACAAGTCAATAATTCTATAGGATAGAGTGTGAATGTGAATAGGGTATATAGGCAGTGTCCTTGAGTAATCTAGGAATGTCTATTTCCTATGGATTTGATTGAGTTACCTTTCCATGAGTTTGATGTGATTTTAGGAATGGATTGGTTGTCTAAACATCGGGCTAAAGTGGATTTTAAACATAAGAAGTTGGCCTTCTAGACTACAAAGGGACATATAGTGACAGTTGTTGGTGAGAGAAACCTTCTAAATAATCTTATCTCAGTTGTTACAATAAGGAAACTCATTTAAAAAAGGTGTGAACCTTACCTAGCACATGTCACTGATACCAGTACTTCCACCCCAATTCTTGAATAGATCCCTATAGTTTTTGAATTCCCTAATGAGTTGCTAAGGTTACCTCCATTGAGGGAGCTTGATTTTGAGATTGAGGTGTATTATAGTACAACTTTTGTGTCTATTACCCCATATAGAATGGCACCTACTGAATTGAAAGAACTGAAGGTGCAATTACAAGATTTGTTAGATAAAGGGTTCATTAGACTTAGAACATCACCTTGGGGAGCCCCTGTTCTATTTGTGAAGAAGAAAGATGGGTCCCTTCAATTGTGTATTGTTTATAGGCAGCTTAATAAAGTGACAATGAAGAACAAGTATCCCTTACCTAAGATAGATGATCTTTTTGACCAATTGAGAGGTGTAGGTATGTTTTCCAAGATTGATTTGAGATTTGGGTATCACCAATTGAAAATAAAGGAAGCTGATGTCCTATTTATAACTTATGCATGTATATGAGCCTATGATCTCATTTGTCTCCACCTAATTCTACATAACACTTTCATAACTTCACTAACACATATTAAGCTTATAAATGCCCATTTAATCATTCGATCCCCTACACTTCGGAATTCAAAGATCAAATACTTTTATGATGTTTATCATAAAATAAAAGTTCCATCAATTTACTAAATCATACATGCTTTGAATGTCATCTAGACTTTTATCCTGACCTCTAAATAACTCTTAGCATGCTCCATATTATAGAATAATTTATTTTCCTTCATCATCTTATTAGTGTCCTATGAGATACTAAATGCCATATGGCTACTGCCATGAATGATTTTAAGGAAATCTTAAGGAGGAGTAAACACCCAACTATTTAACTCATAAAATCAGAGAAATTTGGGGAACACACTTAAAAACTCCCTTTTTGCTATATTTTATTTAATTATTTATTATTTTATTTTAAATTCCTCAATCTATGGTAATTACTCTACTCCTCAATGTGTCGTTACATAACAAATTAACCTAACCACCAATATTAAATCCATATAGTCAATGCTCAAGTCCTACCTACTAATTTTCCATCTGTTCAGACACACATTTGGTTATAACTAAATGTATCTCATTTACATAATTTTAAGCCCCTAATGACTCACTTCAGGCAACATAAGGAAGAATAAATTCAATCTCATACATGGTATAGAATTCAAATTGAATTTTGTAGGCTACACCTACTGTCACCTACTAGTTTCCTGCTCTTTTCTACCTCCTAAAATCTTCTACTATTATAAATAAAAAAATTACCACAATTGCTATAGATTTGGCTCCTTTCATGGCCATTTTCCCCACTCTACTTATTCTTTAAAATCCCATTGCTATACATTGCCAAATGCAGTAGCTCACAATAAAAGTCTCTCATTCCATTTGTATTTATAGTAGCTCCCTATAGCAGTTATTGTCATAGTGCCTGCTGCCTATGGCTAGAGCTGTAACTATTATGCTTAGGTGCACTAGTAGCAATGTTACTTGCTATAGTAGCAAACTACTCCCATGCTATAGCAGCAGCAGCTGCTAGCTGCCACCTATCACTAATTTCAATCGATGCTACTATTTCTCTACCAAACCTCCCTCAGTTGGCCATCTTTATGTTACATGGAAACTTGTTGTCCTTCTTCTTCCTATCTTCTCATTCCCCAGTATCCCTCCACTACACAATCAGACTCAACGATTAATGATATCTCAACATGAGCTAGACTTATTTTGCCTTCAATAAAAATGATGAACTACTTCGCTTGATTAGACTAGCATATATGTTCCATCATTCTCCAAGTGAGCAGAAATGCCTTTCTCAATTATAGAAATATGCTTACCTTTTTTTTCCATCTTTAACCAAACTGCACAAAGGCTTTTCCCTCTCTATTTCTCCCTCTGCTCCCCTTTTTTTTCCTTGTACCAATAGCTTTTATCGTTGATTTCCCACTATCCATAATTTTGATGCCTCTACGCTCTCACTACTACCTCTAATCTCCCATGAAAGTCCACTCTTTTTTTTAACCCCTCACAAAAGCCACAGGTTACTCTCTCTTTATCTCACTTTAATTCTTTACCTAGGTAGCAAAAATGGTAGAAGTAATAGAGCTTAGTCTTAGTTTATTGAGGGAAGGCAGAGAAAGATGGAGAATGAAAGATAAAGTTTTGGGTCTTTATTTACCAAATATTAAAGATAATCCCTTTCTCTACTAGTTTGGATGTTGTATATCAAAAATGCTCACTTTTATCTTCCTTTCTTTCACCTTATTCCCCCCTTTTTTTTTCTTTTTTTCGAATTTCTTCCTTTTCTGCCAAAAAACAAAATTGAACCCTCTAAATTTGAGGTACCTTAATTTGGCTTAATATCAATTCCACTTATTAGTCCTTTTTTTAATTCCCTTTTTTTTCTCCATTCGTTTACTAGATAGTCTAATATTATAATCAAATCTCAAGTTATATAATTCACTTGGGTTAACTTAGTTAACCATCATTCGTGATGTTACATAGGGATTCTTGAATATTGGTTACTCATCAGAATTATGAGACAAACTACCCACTGTAATCTAAGGTGGTGAATCCTCTATTGATTACTACCTTATCTTTAAATATGCCATTTCATACCAACCACTTCACTATGTATACTTCTTGTTCAAAGTAAAAGTGTGACAACCCTTACCCAGTCCATTCGTCGAACTCGAATAAGAAGCGTACACACAATGTGCTATGTGAACTTACTTAATCTTTTACTATTACTTGAAAATCTAAATAAATTAAAAAAAACCTTTTTAAAAGGTATTTAATTAAAAATGTAAAGCCTTGAAATTTTGTTATTAAATAAATAAAAATCTGTTTAACACTTTAAAACCATTTCTAGAATCCTCATGCCAAAAATCTAATAGCATAATTGTTGTATCGAGACACTATCCCAAAATAAATAGTAATTTACAAAAGAAAACAACACTTATAATAATCATTAATCTCATTCAAAACTCAATTTGGTCCTCCTTGTGACACCTCTTACTGATCCGAACACTAGCCGATCGCTAAAGCCGAATAAGGTGTGCACTTATATCGAGATATCTAAACTTATCTACCCATTTACTTGTTATAAATCATTCTTGATTAAAAACATTGTGTGTGAAATACGAGCTTTCAAAAATCCTTTTCAAACAGTGTTACTTATTTAAAACTTGGAATCCTCGTGCTAAAAATTTGGTAGCATAATGACTATACCGGGCATTATCCCAAATTTTAAACAGTAACCTGCACAAGAAAATACACTTTTATATCTCAATCACATACTTTTACCAACTCAATGTGATCCTCTAATCTCACCAACAGCACATAACACAATATATGATATCTCAACCTTAGAAAGAGATATCATACAACACATCATGCAAAATAATTAATACAGTTTACAAACATTGAAACCAAAAAGAAAATGTAAGTTACAATATAAATTCAAGTTAGGCCTATCCCCTTTCATATACATTTGAGTGCACCTATACATCACATTTATTTACATAAATAAAAGCTTTCCCAAAATAAAGCCTTCTCTTTAATGTCTTGATGTCCCAAGGCTTTTGATATCAAAACATCTTTATACCTACATGTTGTAAATAAATGACATGCTAAGCGACTTGATTACCAGTGTAATAGATATAATATGTGTTTAATATCATATTTAACATGCATAACTATGGAACACATAGATAATATGCATACAAATGATGATATGCCATAACTAAGATTTATTTGACATAAACCATGCAAAAGCAACTCCATACCATGCATGCATAGCAAAACTACATATAAAACATCAATTTATCAATTTACACCATTTCACATTATACACAATATTATTGGTCATTTTAAAGCCTTATCATGTATAATATGTTATTCACTATTTGCCTTATTTCCTTTACTTATGCCCTGGGAATTTCCCAAAACTTATGGATAACGGGATTGTAACTTGTGTAGTGGCCAAAATTTTAGACCTGATGGCTGCTGCACTAGTATAGTGTAGTGTCAAACGTGACTTAAGTAGCTGCACCTGTATATACTTTATGGAGTGGCCCTTACGGGACCTTTATGAGTAGTTGCATTTACTAGATCCAAAGATCAAAACACATATGCCATAGGTAGACTACATGTGTACCCTTAGACCCAATCTAAGCACCAAAGTGCCCTAGCAACTACTATATCCCCTAGCTGACCAGTTAACCTATCCATTTCCTAGGTTGTAGCATGTCATGGTCTAAAAATCATTTGATTTGATTGCACCTTATTAAGTAATCTTAACTAGCTTTTAACATGCATATTTTAGCTATTGGATGACTAAAATTGCTTAACTTTATTAAAAATAACATTTTGAGCTTTTAAGTCCATTTTTTGCATCATTATGTTATATACTCAAAAATTACATTATCCATCTCAATTATAGATTTCTAGCATGAATTTAATGAATAAATACTCAATCAAGGCCATACAACCATTTAGGTTATTTTATGCCTTTATAGACATTATTTTCTCAAATTATAGCATAACTCTTTTTGAGTTTAATGCACTTTAAGGTCTTAAATCTTATTTCTTTTTAATGACATTAATCCCATTCATGTTAAAATATGTGAATTAATACATACACTAAATCATTCAAGATTCATAAAGCATCATGTATACTTCACATTATAGGCCATTCGGCCATACATGGTGATATAGGCGCATTTAGTGTTTATAATCACACATTCAACATATCCATATTCAAACACAAATACAGTGTATTTAGAGCTTATGGCATCCAAACTCACAAGCCTTCAAGTCCACTATGGTATTTTGGCCATAGAGCTAATTTCGGCCTTTATTATATTCTATTTCCTTATATCATGCCATACATACACATATAGCCTAGTATACACACAATTATGCTTTTCAAACCAAATAACCATACTCCTCATGACATTATGTGTCGTTCATCTAGCTCATGAAATTTTCTTGACATGCACATTACTTCCATACATTTTGCCAACATGATTAATATGCCAAATATCATATGACATACTCAAATGATGCACATGAGGGCATTTTTCACATAATAAATACATACAACATCATAAGGCTTAGAGTGAACATGTTCCATCTCTAATGCATTCTTCTATATTCATTTATGTATAAACATATCACTTAGGGAAAATAATCACAATTTAGGCTTATTCAACTTAAATATTTATATTTAGCTCTTTTAGCCATATTATGTGTATTATGCATCATTAGGCTCATTTTTTGCATTCCCTTATTTTTAATCCATTCTAACCATTTAGAACAATTTAATACATTCATCACATGTCATTCATTATCATAAATACATGTCATTAATGGCAATATATGCATTTTGGCATTTAAGACATATTAGGCATAATATGGAAATTTAGGGGTTTTAAATGAAATTATGGATTTTATTTCGATTACACATACTGAGACAACCAAAGAGGTTCCTAGAGATCTATCTACACCTTAGCTTTGCCTTTGTCATAGTTCAAAATTTCCTAACATAAAGTGGCAAAATTTAAAAAATCCTTAATAAAACAACCATAACTCTAAAAATTAATCTAAGGCCATTTATCAACTCTTGGATGCCTCTAGTATCTAGGGAAAATAATGCAAGTTGGAAAATCTTACCTAAAAATTTCATGGTTAGTGTTCATGGGATTGTAAAACTGTGAAAATCAAGTACCCATTTATGAAATTCCCACTTCTTAGATAATTTTTAGGGCATAGAGGCTCTCAATTCAATTTTGGTGCAGAGTTTTTGGCTCTAAGAAGAGGAATAAAGGGAAGAAAATAGAGGAGAGGGAAAAGGTAGGTGTCAGTTGGTTATGGGGAGGAAGGTGAATAGTGTTTTTGACTAATTGGGTCAAATTCATTTATTGATACCCTCTCTTAAAAAAATCCATTTATTTTGCATTTCCCCCCATTTTTCTTCTCTTCCCAAGCCAATTAAATTGTCATTTTTACAATAATAATTCACTTTAATTATCCCTTAAATGCCTCTAAAAATTGGTGCTTAAAAACACAAAAAAACTAATTAATTTCCTTATTTTTATGTTGCTTGATTTCATGAAAAATTATTTTCGATATCGAAAAATTATGATTTCAACACCATTAGAATCATTGGAAATTTTAAATATTAAGTTGTAAAATTTTTGTAATTTTTTGAGCAACTTTGAAATTAATTTATAGTTTAGCTTTGCCTTGGTCTTTATTCCTAAGACACTGCTATAAAAACTTTCTTAGCATTTTAAACTACTCTAATGACTTCATATTGATATCAAACTTTACCCAAAATTATTTTATGATTAATACTTTCATATGATGTCTTCAGTATATCTCGGGTCTCGGGACCATTATTCATCTCAAGAAAGTACTATTCATAATTATTGAGATTTTAAGGGTGTTACAATAATATCACCCTAAAAAAGTACTATTCATAATTAACAGGATTTTTAGGGTGTTACATTTCTTCCCCTCATAAAGAAATGTCATCCTCAACATTATGTTATTACCTGGTTCGAATAATTATGGGTATTGCTCATTCATCTGAGCTTTCACCTCCCAGGTAGCCTCTTACATCATGTGATGTCTCTAGAGAACTTTCATTAAAGACACTAACTTATTCCTCAATTCCTTCTTTGCTCTGTCAGTAATCCTCATTGGTTCTTCTTCATAAAATAAGTCAAGATTAACCTTAATGTCTTCCATTGTTAACACATGTATAGGATCCGATCTATATCTCCTAAGCATGGAAACATGAAAAACATCATGGATCTGCTGTAAGTCCAAAGGCAATGCTAGTTTATAAGCTACTAGTACCATACATTTTGTGATCTCATATGGCTTAGTAAACTTCCCTTTCTTTCCAAATCATAAAACCTTCTTCTAAGGTGAAACCTTAAGGAAAACCTTATATCCCACTTCATATTCCACCTCTTTTCTCTTGAAATTTGCATAGGACTTCTATTTATCAGAAGCTACTTTCAAGCTCTCTTTAATGATCTTTACTTTTTCTTTTGCATCTTATATCAAATCTAGATCTATGAGCTTAGTTTCACCGAGCTCATTCCAACATAAAGGCATTTGGCACTTTTTTCCATACAAAGCCTTATAAGGAGCCATGCTAAGACTTGCTTGATGACTGTTCCTATAAGTGAACTCAGCTAAGGACAAGTATCAGTACCAGCTTCCCTTAAACTCCAATGCAAAACCCCTTAACATATCCTTAAGAATTTAAATCACTCTCTAAAATTTTCCATCAGTCTATGGATAGAATTCTATACTCAACTTAATCGAGAACCCAAGGCATTATGAAGTTTCTTCCAAAACCTCAATGTGGACCTTGGATGCTGATATGATATTATCAAAGATGGCACTCCATACAATTTAACTATCTCATCCACATAAAGCTCTGCTAGCTTTTCTATGCAGTAGTCCATTCTCACCGATATAAAATAAGCTGTCTTTGTTAAATGATCCATAACTACCCACACTGAGTCACTCTTACTCCTTATCATAGGTAGCCTAACCATGAAGTCCATGGTCACTTTATCCCATTTCCATTCTAGAATTGCTATAAGATGAAGCAATCC
>CANXYI012132732.1:0-11204 GCA_948208565.1 Hura crepitans
ATCATGGAAATAAAAAAATTTAAGCATAATTGGATAATATTTCTAAGTAATTGATGAAATATAGGTAAAAGGGTGGACATTTTACACATATGTTTTTAGATAAGTTGATTAATGTCAAATATGCATGCTATAAATGTAATAACTACTTTAAATAATATATGTGAGTCAAAAAGATTCTTTCAAGACATATAAATGCCTTAGGGGTATTTAAGTAATTTTGGCACCCTATTATGTAACTTGAACCAAATAATAAGATTAATTCAGTCATTAGACTATATAGGTATGAAAAGACATAATGCCATGATTTAAATACTCTAAGTTCATCACTGAATATCTCGTATACTTAGCGTACCTATTTTGGTGTGTAGGTACTCAAGAGGGGAATCCTACCTCATGAAGTATGTCGATGAGAGTTTAGAGGATAATTGAGAAGGAATAAGAAGTAAAGGTTGTACTGTTATGATATTAATGTACCTAGGTAGGAGTTAGGTAGAAATCATGCTTTTAAGCTCTATATATGTTATGTATATAAGTAAGCAGTAAACTGTAAATGTAAATAAGTAGTCCTACATGTTTTTTTAAATGTATGTTCAGCTATAATGTTTGATGTTGATGTGAGCCTGAGGCTTAATATATGCATTTTTTTATTTGTTGCCTGAGGCCTGAGTTTGATGTGTGATAGTTGTTGATGTTAAGTTGAGAATAGGGGACTAGATAAGTTTAAGAGATATGATAAATGATATTGAAGTGTTTACAAGTGAATAAAAATTTTGGGATAATGTCCTAGGTAGCCATCATGCTATCGAAATTCTTGATAGTACTAAATTGTCTCAAATTCTCTCTGTAATGGCTGAACCATAATGATACAAACCTAAATAAATTATAAGAGTTGACCGAAATGATTTTGGAATAAGATAAAATTGGCTAGTATGGCTTAAGTAAAAGTTAAATGAATAACCATTGGGGAAATTTTAGGATGGATGACCTGGCAGGAAGTGCATTGCTTATTAGGTTTCTTCGAGAATCTAGTAGGGGGTGTCATAGTTTGGATGCTTTAAAGAGTGACAACATTGACTTTGTAGCTAGAAATCCTCTACTTTTATAAGTTTACTTAAAGAGCACATTTGGGTTTTCCCTCTAGCTTTATTATTTATTAACCTTAACTTTTACCTAGCATGCCTATTATGGTTTTTACACTAGTGGCTTTGCCTAACTTTTTCTTAGGTGGTCCTTCTCGAATTTTCTAACCTAATAATTTTTTTTAGATCCGGTTATAGGAAAAGCTAAAGTTGCTTATTTTCCCTCTTAAAAAGCTTTGTGAAAGAACTTGAGAGAAAACTTAATATATATGAGTAATGGATTGCATGGCTTAGTGATATCACTGAAATTCAATGGAGATGTCCGTAGTGGAAGATCCCTTATTTCTCTTTTTCTTGACATGCTGGGTCCATGCCTTTACTTGGGTTAAGGCATGTAACATTTTATATCCCTTCTAGATTTAATGGCAGTTTGTGTAACACCTTTATCCTGGGGCTCTATGAATAGTGCCATAGGGCCCGAGAAGTGCACCTGGGGTGCCGAGTCACTGGCACATGGAATGAGGCAGTGACATGGGTCATAAAATTTCAAAGGGCTTAAAATGATAAAAAAAGGCAAAACTTAAAAATTTAGCAGAACCAATAATTCATTTCGAATTGAAAGCTACTTATTAGGGGAATAAAAATTTTTTGGGCTGAGTCTAACTCGGGATGTGCCCAGACGAATCCAAAAACAATAGACCCTGAGGCTAAAAATTTATACTGAGTCTAATAGTGAGAGAATTTTTAGAATCGGAGGTCGTTTGCAAATTCTCATAATTTTTGAAGTTGGCATGCAAATTAAGGCAGTCTCAAAACTGCCTTATCGATGGAATTTGGCCACAACAATTTATGAGTAGGTAGAGGGGATTAAAATAGGAATTTTAAAATAAATGGTTTAATTTTAAGAGGTCCGAGTGATTTTTATGAATTTTTAAAGTTTGTCAAAAAATCGAGATGGTTCGAGAATTATTAAGACAACTTTAAGGTATCAAAATGGGGCCCACAGCAATGTCAAGTGGCTGAGTAACCTTGCCAAGTGGTAAAGGGCATGTGACAAGTGGATTTCCACTTGTTGACAATAAAACTCATTCTTTTTTTGCACCAGAATCATCGACACCACTTATAAAGTATTCAGGCCATATCTTTCACTTCTAGTGTCCAAATAAGGTGATTCTAGTGGCTAAAAATTCCTTTGGATGTTAGTCACCATAAGGAAAAAGAATCAAGCAAAAAGGAGTTGTGGTTTGGGAGAAAAAAAATCAAAGAAAGGGGCTAGTTTAGAACAGTAGGGGTTTTTGGGTGATTTTTTATGCTAAATCATAGCTAAGATCTATATGGTGGTGTGTATAAGGGATTGGTGGCCTTTGGAGGCTATCTTAGAGGTCATAAAGGAGGAACAATGTTACCATGCTTGCTAGAATTCATGACTTTGGATGGGATTGATACCTTCAAAGTGATTTGTAAGTGGGCTTTCAACTTTTTCTTCATGTGTATGGGTGCCTATGCTAGTGAACATTGTATTAAAAGGGCTGGAATGATGTGTTTTAAATGAAATTCTTCCTTGTGATGTTGATTATCTTAGGTATTTAGTGCAATTGGGAATGTTGTTCTCAGTGTTTGTCTAAGTAGCCTAAAAAATACTTGTAGAATTTGATAGCTAAGATTTTTTAGTTGAGTGATTAGTTGCCTATGATAAGTATTTAGTACATATTTGGCATGCTAGGATGAGGACCATAAGAATTGAAAAGAGAAATCATCATAGAATATGTTATTATACTTGTACCTATGAGCTTTCATGCTTAAGTATTAGGAATGTTGCTTGATACTTTAGCCTTAATTAGCTTAGAATGAAATGTTTATGAGTACACTTGAGTTCATGGCATGTATGTGTAATTAACAATGTCATTATATGTCAAGGAATGGGAATTTAGTCCACTTTTCCCTAAGTACCTATGAGTTTGAACCATGGCATATTAGCATGAAATTTAAGTTGACTAAAGTGTTAGTTAAGGAAATTGTAATGGCTTAATTATTAGCATGAAATGATTATCAAAGTAAGTAGTATATGACACATTAATATAGCAATGTAAACCTTGAACAAGTGCCTTGAAATAGCTAAAAGAATTTGGACTAAATAAGTAATTAAAGCTTAAAATAATGGCTTATAAAGTGACTTTAAATGACCCTTAAAGTGAACATTATTATACCTTTCAGAGGCTAATTTTGAATCATATTTTGGCCATAGACTTGGCCTAGTTCCCGTTAGCTTTAGTGCCTATGTTTTGGCTATAGATTTGGCCTAGTTTGAGATGGCCTTTGTGCTTAGATTTTGTATGGACTTGACCCAGTTATAGATGGCCTAGTGCCTAATAATGTATTAAAAAGAACAGTGAAAACTGAATTGAATTTGGACTTAAAATAGTCCTAGAAAACTGACTTCCAAAAGTGGTCAAAATGACCTATAACTGTCTAATTGACCTCTACCTGAACTAAAAATGTCACTGGACAGAAAGTATTAATCTTTTAAGTGAAAATGCCCTGACAAATTATAATATAAGATACCTTAAATTTTGGTAGCAATAGACTTAAAAACTATTTTAGAATTTTACTCGGTAGAGAGAAAAAGTGGTTATACTAGTCTGAATAAAATTTTAAAGTACAAGATAAAATTCTTAACTGTCTATTTTTCAGACTAAAATATTATAAGAACAATTTTGGCTAATAAATAAAGTTAAATTAAGCTACTTAGCCTATTGGTTAGACACCCATTAGATAATGGGTTAACTAGTCAACTTAGGGTTTTATAGTTGCTAGTTTATTAGTGGCTAGAGAGGTCTATGGACTAATCTCCATTATGTCACCCAGTAATTACGGATATACATTGGTGGTTAGAGAGGTCTATGAACTAATCTCTATTATGTCACCCAATCATTACTGATATTCATTGGTGGCTAAAGAGGTTTCGAACTGATCTCTATTATGTCACCCAATTCTTGGTAGTTATTTGTGGTTGGGGAGGCCCATGGGCTGATCTCTATTATGCCACACAGTTACTTTTATTGCATTTGGGGAGGCTACAGTTGATCTCTATTATGGTACATAGGCCGATACAGCGGCATTGGTCTAGAATAGGGACCGCTGCACTAGTTTATTATCCTTCTAAATCCAGTGTCTTAAAGTGTCATCTTCCTAATCGGGCTAGAGAATTAAATTAAGTAAATAACAAGATTGAATATAAATATAAAAATTAAGCATAATGGAATAGCATTTCCCAAGTTCTGATGAGGTGCAAGCTAAAGGGTATTTCAGACATTTTGCATAGATATGCCAGATTAGCTACAGTGAAGTAAATTAAGTATTAAGCAGAAGTGAATAACCTTTTCAAAAAAATACTAGGAATACAGTAAAAGGGTATTTTAGTAATTTTTCACCTATAATACACTTAAAGTGACTTTTACAAAGTATGCATGTTAAAAGTAATAGTCCTCACTTTAAATGATTTATTCAAGTCCAAAATACTAGTTTGAAACTAGATAAATACCCTAGGGGTAATTTAGTAATTTGGCACCCTAGTGAATAATTAAGATATTTAATGAAGTAAACTTATACTTTTAATTGCATAGGCAAGTTAATAATATTACACCATGATTAAATTACTTTAAGTTCACCACTGAGTATCTTGTATACTCAGTGTACTAATTTTGGTGCTCAGGTACACTATAGTGGGACCTGCCTCATTAAGTGTGATGATAGCAATTCAGATGATACAGGTGAAGGCTTTAGGTGTAATTATTATTTAGTTAGATATCCATGTACTTAGGTGGGAATTGGGAAGGAAATGTATTTAAGCTTTGGAAATGTAATGTAATTAAGTGAATATAACTTGTTGATGTAAATTAAGTAATTATATATTTTCTTTGTTGAATGAATGATTATGTATGATGTTGATGCTGATGTGAGCCTAAAGCTCTATATTATGTTTGTTTTACCTATGACCTAAGTTTGATGTGTGTTAGATGATGATGATAGGTTGAATATAGGGGACCAAATGGGTCTAGGTGTTGTGATTTGTTTATAGAAGTGCTAAATAGACTTGATTAAATTTTGGGATAGGACCCGGATGGCCATTATATTGTAGAATTTTTAGGTGACATATGAGTGTGATTAGATTTCCTATATAATAACTAAACTAGATTGGTTTTAATCAAAATGGATTATAAGAGCTGACTAGAGTGATTTTGGAGTTAGATAAAATGATATAGAGTGAATTTGATAAAAGTTAAATGAATGACCTTAGGGGAAATTTTAGGGTGGGTGACTTGGCGGGAAGTGCACTGCTTATTGGGTTTCTTTGGGAATCTAGTAGAGGGTGTCTCATTTGGTGGTATCATAGCCAAGTTCAATGTTCCTTGGTAGAATACATGGATATCAAGAGTTAAGTTGTAATTCCTTTGAACTATTATGCTGTCCAAGGCTAAGAAAAGAAAGTCTTCTATAAGATAGAGATGACTAGTTTAGTTGCTCGAAGAAGGGGCTATAAAACCAATTGGTTTGATAACTATAGTATATAAAGAGCAGGTTCTATATCAACATCTAAACCCAGTATTCTGCTCACCAACCAGAGTCAAGAGTGACTGACTAATAACAGGTAGGAGAAACCCTATCCTAGTACTATGAAAAGAAGTGAAGGAAAAGATCTTATGAAATTTCTAAAGTATATTGAGGAAATTATTTTCAATGACACATATGCAGAATATAAGAGATTCTTTATAGGACTACATGTAGGATCAAAGATATAGATGGCTAAACCTTAGAAAGAGGGAGTTAGCAATGTCAGTGCTAGTTGCATATGATAGAAAGAAATAAGAACAATAAGAGGAGACCTCTTTTAGAGAAAGAGGAGACCTCTTTTAGAGAAAGAGGTAGGGCACTATGGGATAGCCCAATGCAGTAACAGATTGGTAAGATAAGGAGAAAGTCAGTTACAGGCATAGTTTTAGTCCAAGTCCTAGTACTAAAAAGGGTACCAGGAGTAGACTACCCATGTGTGGTTATTGTTAGAAAAGGCACTGGGAATAGTGTAGAGGAGGCAAGTGAGAAGAATGTCTCTAATATAGCATTAGAGGCCACCAGAGAGAAAATGTCCTAAAGGATAGATAGAGACTACTCAAGCATAGATATCTAATGTTCCACCCCAAAGTAGGGGTTAAAAATAGACTAAAGGAGAGTAGTCTAATGCTAGTCAGGATACTAAAGTTAAGGCTTATACTTTAGCCAGGCAAGGTATAATGAGATTGAAAAAGTGGCTATAACACTAGATGGTATGATTGATATGTTGTTATTTAATGATTCAGTCTTGGCTTTGATAAACTCTAATTTTGATGCCTTTATGTGCATGTACTACACCAGTACAAAATAAACAGCTAGGGCCTGAGCAAGTGAGACAGACATTAGAGTGAATAGCCCTATGGGGCAGTGTGTGATTAAGAAAGGGGTGTATAAAAGATGCCTCAGGTAATTTAGGCTCATGAGTTGTTATTAGTTTATTAAGTATTAGTCTAAGGCTAAGGGTAACTAAAGGAAGTTAACCCTTTAGACTGTACGAAGATTATTAGAGATAGTGAATGGTGAGAGAAATCCTTTGGACAATCTCATTCTTGTTATCAAGATAAAATAACTCCTTTAGGAGGAGAGAGGCATGTTTAGCCTAAAGGTATTAATCAGACTAATTTAATTTTGATCTAGCATATCTATCAGTTAAAGCCCAATTCTCTAATATATTCTTATTGAGCTACTAGGGTTAGCATTTTGGGGAAAATTAGATTCTGAAGTAGAGGTATGTCCTAGTATTACTCTAATGCCTAGTGTTACTTATACAGTAGCATCTACTCAAATAAAAGAACTAAGATTATAGTTGCACGAGCTGTGTTGTAATGATTTTATTAGACCTAATATAATTTCTTAGTAAGTGTTTAAGCTATCTATGAGAAAGAAAGACAGGTTGCTTAGGTTATGCATTACCCTAAAAGTACTTAAATAGTTTGATTGTGTAGGATCAGTATCCCCTGTCCTGAGGGATGATCTTCTTGATCATTGAGAGAGGCTAGTCTTTTTTTTTTTTAAGTTGATATGAGATCTAGATATGATTAGCTGAGGATTTAGGGAAGCTAATATTACTAAGATTGCCACTAGAAGCTAGTATGGACATTGTGAGTCTTTGGTGATGTCATTAGGGCTCACTAATGCCTTAGCAGTTTTAGGAAGTGCAATGGGCAAAGCTTTTAATTTTATGCAGACTAGTGGTAATAGTGTTCATGGATGATCTTTTAGTGTATTCTAGGAACTAGAAAGAATACGAATAGCACCTGAGGGTTGTGATATAAACCTTGAAAGCAAGATGGTTGTGTGCCCAACTCAAGAATTATGAATTAGGCAAATGAAGTTTTTCTTTAGGCCATATAGTTTCAATAGAGAGAGTTAGAGTTAGCCCCAGTAAAGGTAAGGCAGTGTTAGAATTGAAACCCTTTGGGAATGTAACTAAGATGAGAAATTTTCTGAGCTTAGTTGATGTTACAAAGGACATGTAAAAGGACTTCCAATATTGCTACTCTTTTGACTGAACTAATTAGAAAAGAGTATAAGAATTATGTGGGATAATCAATGTCAAGATAGTTTTGCTACTTTGAAATAGAGGTTAGCAGAGGTTCATATCCTAATTTAATTTGAATAGGGTAAGGACTTTGTTATATGCAGTGATGTTTTACTGAATACCTCGTTAGGTGTTAAGGTTGGATGGAAAGGTTATGGCTTGTGCTTTAAGATAGTTAAAGCCATGAGAGAAGGATTATCTTACCCCTGATTTGGGGCTAGTTATCATAGTGGTTATGTTGAAACATATGATGGCACTAGCACTCTAAAGAAGAATGTTGTATAGGCACAGATCTTCAGAGCTTGAAATATTCCTTCACTCAAGAGAAAGGGACCTAAGATAGAGAAGTTAGGTAGAGTTAATTTAAGATTTTGATTGCTTGATTGACTACTTACCAATGAAAGCTACTATGATAGTAGAATCTAAGTGTATCAAATCTATGGTGACCTTGAGAGATTATGAATGTCATGTTACCAGTTATTTCAGAAGAGGCAATAGTGGCTAAATTGCAAGTGAAGTCAGATTTTAGATAGCAAATTGAAGAGAATCAAATAAGAGACAAATAAATGGTTCAGATAATTAGTAAAACTAAAGAGGGGAAGATCATAGGGTCTCAGTTGACAATAAATGAGTAGTGGACTCATCCGAATAGATCTTGTACGTTTTGTACAGAGGATCTGGGTTGCAAATGTTTAAGGAAATACATGAGCCTCCTCATCCCAAACATTCTAGGAGGAAAAACTTTAAGCTTGGGAATTTTACTTCTTGATGGTTTGGTATGGAAAGGACTATGGTAAAGTATGATATTAAGTATTTGATATGCCAGTAGGTAGAAGCTAGGCATCAGAATGCTTTTGCCTTAATGAATCCTACAATTACACTAGAGTGATAATAAGAAAAGCAAACTCTGAGTTTTGTAATGAGTTAACTATTAAGTAAAGGTAAATACAGTGGTGCATGAATAATTGTTGATAGATAGTCAAGATAGTTAAAGTTACCTAGTTAGGATGGGTTAGTTTGTAAATAGGTTAGCTAGACTATATGGTGATGAGACCATTAGATTTCATGTTGTGCCAATGACTATCATGGTGATAGAGATTTTATTTTATTGCTAGATTTTGGCAGAAGCTGTAAGTAGCTTTAGGCACCAAACTAGCTCATCACCTAGTTTATCATTCTCAGTCTGATGGATAGTCAGAGAGGGTGATATAGATGTCTGATGCATGTGCATATATATTCTTGGCAAAGATTGCCTATGATAGTAAGAATCAGTTTAGTTTGGAAATGGACCCCTATGAGGCATTATATGATAAATAATGCAGGACCTTTCATATTGAAGTGAGATTTGAGATAAAAAGTCTTCAGAGTAAACATGATTAAAGAGCTTAAAAAAAGTGGAATGAATCAGAAAAAGGCTGAAAGTAGTATGATTAGACCAAAATTACGTACTGACTTGAAACAGGAAAACTATTAGGTATTCAATTAGAGAAAAAATGTTCTAGAGTTTTTCTAAGAAAATAGGTATAGAGGTATAGGAAAAAGGTAAATGAGTCCTAGGTTATCGAACCTTATAGGGTACTGATAAGGTCAGGACCTCTAGCATACAGACTTGTATTACCACCTGAGCTATAGCAAAGCACAATTTTTTTAAGTTTCTATGCTTAGGGGGTACAAATTTGATCAGCTACATATGACTCTGATGACAGCTATCGAAGCACAGCTAAATATAAGTTATGACTAAGAAACAATGTAGAGTATGGCTCATGAAATGAGATAATTATAGAGATGAGTCCATACCACTGTTACAGTGCTATAGAGGTATAAAAGTATAGAGGAGGTTACCAAAACGCCAAACAAGCAAGTGGGAGTTCAGTATCCTACTTTATTTGCTTCAGGTAATTTCAAGGATGAAATTTTCTTAAGACGGAAAGAAATGTAACACCTGTGTCCTGAGGCTCTGTGAGCAGTGCCACAGGATCTAAGAAGTGCACCTAGGGTGTCAAGTCACTAGCACATGGACTGAGGTAGTAACATGGGTTATAAAACTTCAAGGGCCTTTAAAATGATGAAAAAGGCAAAATTTTAAAATTTAGCAGAACCAATAATTCATTTTAGACTAAAAAGCTACCCATCGAGGCAATAAAAAGTTTTTGGACCGAGATTGATCCTAGATGTGCTCAAATAGACCTAAAAATAGTGGACCTTAAAGCTAAAAAATTACAGTAAGTCTAATGGTGAAAGAATTTTTGGAAACAGAGATCATTTGCAAATTTTTATAATTTTCAAAGTTGGCATGAAAATCGAGACAATTTAAAAAACCACCTTATCGGTGGAATTTGGGCACAAAAATTTATGAGCATGTATAAGGGATTAAAATAGGAATTTTAAAATAAACGATGAAATTTTTAGAGGTGTGAGTGAATTTCTATAAATTTTTAAAGTTTGCCAAAAAATTGAGATGGTTCGAGAATTATCGGGACAACTTTAAGGTGTCATGAATGGGTCCCCAACAATGCCAAGTGGCTGCATAACCTTGCAAAGTGGCAAAGGGCATGTGACAAGTGTATTTCCACTTGTTAACAACAAAACTCATTCTTTTTTTCTCACTAGAATTGTCGACACCACTTATAGAGTATTCAAGCCATATCTTTCTGTTTTGATGGCCAAATGAGGTGATTCTAGTGGCTAAAAATTCCTATGGATGTTAGGCACCATGACAAAAAATAATTAAGCCAAAAGAAGTTTTGTTTTAGGAGAAAAAAATCAAAAAAGGGGCCTAGTTCAAAATAGTCCAGAATAGTGTATGTAAGGTGAGTTCATGGTTGTATCTTCCTCATTTCTTAAGGTTTTTGGGTGATTTTTGAAGTCAAATCATAGCTAACATCTATGTGGTGGTGTGTATGAGGGATTGGTGGCCATTAAAGGCCAGCTTAGAGGTCATATAGAAGGAACAAAGTTACCATTCTTGTTGGAATTATATTGGCAGCATGACTTTAGATGGGATTAAAACCTTCAAAGTGATTTGTAAGTGGAATTTTAGCTCTTCATGTGTATAGGTGCCTTGGCTAGTGAACATTGAAGTAAGAGGTCTAGAATGATGTGTTTTAAGTAGAATTCTTCCTTATAATGTTGATTATCTTGGGTATTTAGTGTAATTGGGGATGTTATTCTTAGTGTTTATCTAAGTAACCTAAAAAAGGCTTGTTGAATTTGATAACAAAGATTGTTTGGTTGAGTGATTTGCTGCCTATGATGAGTATTCAGTATGTATTTGGCATGCTTGGATAAGGACTATAAGAATTGAGAAGAGAATTCATCATGGAATGTGTTATTGTGTTTCTACTTGTGAGCTTCCATGCTTGAGTATTAAGAATGTTGCTTGATCCCTTAGCCTTAATTGGCTTAGAATGAAATGTTTGTGAGTACACTTGAGTTCATGGCATGTATATGTAATTAACAATGTCATTATATGTCAA
>CANXYI012132759.1:0-11138 GCA_948208565.1 Hura crepitans
AATAATAATAATAATAATAATAATAATAATAATAATAATAATAATAATAATAATAATAATAATATATCACCATGGTAGTCGAGGCTACAAGTGTTAAGTGAATGACCGCGGAGGTCAAAACAAGATAAGTGACCTATGGGAAGTAGCATCTCCTATTATGTTCCTTTAGGAATCAGGCAAGGGTTGTTACATTCGGTGGTATTAGAGCAAGTTTAGGTATTTCTAAGCCTATTACAGTAGATTATAGGCCTGTTTAGACACATTACTACAGCTGCTGCTCCACCCTTAGCTCTAGCTCAACCTCCAGCATTATAAAAGACATACTTAGAGAGGGTAAAGAAGATAGGAGCCTTAGATTTTATAGGAACAATAAAAAAAGATGCTACTAGGGCTGAATACTAGCTAGAGTAGACCATCAATATTTTAAAGTAGCTAAAATGTACACTAGAGGAGAATTTGAAGTGTGCCACCTCACTCCTCTAAGAAAAGGCTTTCCATTAGTGGGATACAACTCATAGAAGAAAAGTTACAGCTATCCTCACATGGGACTTCTTCCTTTAGGAGTTTAGGAAGAGGTATATTTTTTAGACCTATATGGATAACAAGAGGTAGGAGTTCCTAGATTTAATGTAGGGACACAGGTCCATGTCAGAATACAAGAAAGAGTTTGATTAATTAAGCCGATATGCAAAAGAGCTAGTGCTCACTGACGAAGAGAGATGTAAGAGGTTCGAAAAGGGCCTCAATGTAGAGCTGAGAATGTAGATAGCTACCACTAAGATTAGAGAGTTTTCTACTTTAGTGTCAATAGCCTATGCCATGGAGGAGACGGTAAAAGAAAAAAGAGAACTATTTCAAATGAAGAGCCCTTTTTACTACAGGTTAGACCAATTTAATGCCTAGTGTAAGCAAGAAGTAAAAAAAGTCCTAGGTTCTATAATAGTCTTAGAGATAGAGACAGACAAAAAGGTCAGGTCAGGCTTTTCAATCAAGACCTTGACTAGAACAACAGGCTTTTATTACCCTAATATCGATAGCAAATAGTGCACCTCTGGTGTGTGGGATGTGTAGCAGGAAACACTAGAGGCCATATTGGTAGTTGAGACAAGGAGTGTGCTTGGCTCTAAGAAGCATTATCAAAGGGACTACCTGAAGAAGTAGGCTGATGCCACCCACTTACAAGCTTCCTCCCTAGCACCTAGCAGAGGGTAGAAAGAGAATAAGAGTGAGAAGCCATACCCTAGCTAAAAGACTAAATCAGAGACATGATCACTAACTCATTAATATGCCATTCAAGTTCATGAGGAGCCTGAGGCACCAGATGTGATTACTGGTACATTTTCTTTATTTGATACCTCTATTTTGGCTTTGATAGAGCTAGGATCCACACATTTATACATTTGCAGTACATGAGCATAGGATAAAAGGTTGGACCTGAACCCATAGATCTAGATATCCTTATTAGTAACCTAATTAGGCAAAGTGTGACAGTGTATAGAGTGTATAGACATTGTCCTCTAGTAATTCAAGACCAAGTATTTCTAACTCATTTGATTGAACTCCCTTTCCATGAATTCGATGTGATCCTTAGTATGGATTGGTTATTTAAACATTGAGCAATGGTTGATTATGAGTAGAACAGGCTGACCCTTAGGGTAGCTGAGGGACATAAGGTAATAGTAGTTAGTGAGCAAAATTCCTTGCCTAATATTATCTTAGTTGTGATAGCTAGATGACTCATCCAAAAGGGATGTGAGGCTTACCTAGCTCATGTAGTTGATACAGATAATACCACACTAAGCCTTGGTCAGATACCAATATTGTCATAATTCTCTTATGTATTCCTAGATGAGCTACCAAGATTGCCACCATAGAAAGAGTTAGATTTTGAGATTAAGGTGTATCCTAGTATTACTCTTGTGTCTATTACTCCATATTAGACGGCACCTGTAGAATTGAAAGAACTGAATGTGTAATTGTAGGAGTTACTGCATAAATGTTTCATTAGGCTAAGTGCTTCACCATAGGGAGCACCTGTGCTCTTTGTGAAAAAGAAAGATGGGTCTTTTCGATTGTGCATCGATTAAAAGTAGTTAAACATGGTGACAGTTAAGAATAAATACCCATTACCAAGATTTGATAATCTCTTTGATCAGCTCAAAAGTGCTAGTGAATTTTCTAAGATTGATTTGAGATCGGGGTATCATCAACTAAGAATTAAGGAGGCAGTATACCAAAGATTACTTTCAGAACCAGATATGGGCATTATGAGTTCTTTGTGATGCCATTTGGGCTTACTAATGCCCCAGCAGCTTTTATGGACTTGATGAATAGGATCTTTAAACCATACTTAGATCAGTTTGTCATGGTCTTTATTGATGACATTCTAGTGTACTCTACGAGCAGAGAAGAACATGAGCAGGACTTAGAATTGTGTTATATACTCTAAGGGAGAAATAGCTATATGCAAAGCTAAGTAAATATAAGTTTTGGTATTAGGGTTGACCCCATTAAGGTTAAAGTAGTGTTAGAATGGAAATCTCCTAGGAATATAACTAAGATCCAAAGTTTCCTAGGATTGGCTAGGTATTACAAAAGATTTATTAAATAGTTCTCGATTATTGTTGCACCATTGACCAGACTGTTATGAAAAGATGTGAAATTTCCATGGGATGACAAGTGTCAATCAAGCTTTGATAAGTTAAAAACAATTTTGATTGAAGCTCTAATACTTACTTAACCCGAGCAAAGAAAAGATTATGTGATTTATAGTGATGCATCTCATAATGGGTTTGAATGTGTATTGATGCAGGATAGAAAGGTAGTAGCTTATGCTTTAAGGCAACTAAAGCCACATGAAAAGAACTACTTAACATATTAACTAGAATTAGTTGTAATTGTATTTACTTTAAAAGTGTGGAGACATTACTTATATGGTGAGAGGTGTTACACTTACATAAACCATAAAAGCTTAAAGTACCTCTCTACACAAAAAGAGTTGAACCTCAGATAGCGATAGTAGATGGAATTGATAAAAGATTACGACTGTTTAATTGACTACTATCTGAAAAAGGCAAATGTAATTGCTAATGCTTTGAGTTAGAAGTTCATAGTAGCTATGAGGGCTATAAATGCTAGAATGGAGTACATAGAAGGGATGTAGTATAAGCAAAATTGTATGCAAAACCTGACTTCAAGTAGTAGATAAGAGAGGCACAAATGTAAGATAATCATCTTATGCAGATGGTAAGTAAGGTCAAATAGGGAAGACCCCTGATTTTGAGATTAAAGCAAATAGATGCTTGTACTTTCATGATAAGTTATGTGTGCCTAAAATAGATGAGATGAGAACATAGATCTTAAAAGAAGCCCATGAAGCTCCATATTCTATATATCCAAGAAGTACGAAGATGTACTAGAATTTGAAACCCCACTATTAGTGGCTAGGAATAAAGTGAGATGTAGCAGAGTATGTGGCTAAATGTCTAACAGGCCAGTAGGTAAAAGCTAAATATCAAGTTCCTTCTGGATTGTTACACCCTATAGCAATCCTAGAATGAAAGTGGGAAATGGTCACCATAGATTTTGTCATGGGATTGCCAATGACGAGGAATTAATGTGATACAGTTTGGGTGATTATAGATAAGCTAACCAAGATAGCTCATTTCATCCTAGTCAGAATGGATTATTCCTTGGATAAGTTGGCTAGTTATAAATTGATAAGATTATGAGGTTGCACAGAGTGACAATTGCCATTATTTTATATCAAGACCCTCGATTTACTTTCAAGTTTTAGAAGAAGTTACAAGAGGCTTTGGGTACTCATCTAACTTTTAGCACAACCTTTCACTGACCAATAGATGTGTAATTAGAACGGGTGATACAAATACTATAAGATATGTTGTGCAATTGTACTATTGAATTTAAAGGATGTTAGGACTAATACTTGTCTCCAGTAGAATTTTCCTATAACTATAGTTATTAGGCTAGCTTAGGCATGGCATTTTATGAGGTATTGTATGGCCAAAGATATCGAACTCCTTCTTGTTGGAGTGAAGTAGGTGAAAGTAAGTTTATAGGACTTGATTTGATTAGGGATGCAGAAGAGAAAGTCTAAATCATAAGAGGTAGATTAAAAACTTCTATAGATCAATATAAGTCATATGCTGACCTAAAATGGAAGGATATCAAATACGAAATAGGTGAGAAAGTGTTCTTAAAAGCATCACCATGAAAAAAGGTACTCAAATTTGGCAAGAAAAGGAAATTGGGTCCCAAATTTATCAGTCCACACAAAATCACTGAATGTGTAGGACGGTAGCTTATCAGCTAACCTTACCACCAGAATTACAATAGATTTATGATGTACTCCGTGTCTCAATACTGAGGTGATATTGATATGATATTACTCATGTGATACCAATAGAGGAAATTCGAATGCAACTAGATTTGATTTACAAGGAAAAACCAGTATAGATACTGGCTAGAAAAGTTAAAGAGTTGAGAAATAAATCCAATCCACTAGTGAAAGTGTTATGGAAGCACCATAAGATAGAGGAGGCTACTCAAGAAAATGAGGAGCAAATGAGGGCTCAATATCCACAATTGTTTCCATCAGGTAATTTCGAGAATGAAATTTCTTAAGAGGGGAAGGACTGTAATGCCCATAAATCTCAGTTTCATGAATAGTATCTCTGAGAAATGAATAGTGTCCCTCAGGATGCTGGGGCACCATGTGCTGGCTAGAAGGGGGTGTACTAGTCATAAAAATTTGACAGGCCAAAAAATGATGAAAATGAATTAATTAAAACTTTTAGCAGAACCAATAAATTATTTTAGGCTGAGAACTAATAAATAGTGAACTTAATTAAGTTTGTGCTAGGACAGCTCTGAGATGTGCTTAGATGGACCTAAAAATATCATATCCTGAAGCTCAAAAATTATAATAAGTCTATTGGTGAAGGAATTTTAATATTCTAAGGTCATCTAATATTTACTTGGAATTTCTTATTTACATGAGTGAATAGTAACCTTAGCTCCCAAAGGAGTTTTGACCTGAGATTTTACAAGGCTTTTAATGGGCACTATCAAGAATTTTTGGCATAAAAACCATAATTTTTGGAGGTCTAGAGAAATTATTTTAAATTTTTGAAGTTTAAAAAAATCTGATTAAAATGAACCGTTAGATCGACATGTGGCACGATCCAAGCCATCCACCCACTTAATATAAAAGGCCAAACACATAAGGGAGTGCTATATGTGCCAAAAGCCTTATTTTTCTTCCTCCACCTCCCTTGGCTGATGCCACCTCCATAGCTCCCCTCCTCCATTTTTCTTTTATTTCTCTCTCTACACACATCTAAACCCCATAAAAATTTTATGGTTATTAGCCTCTATGACCTGCTAAAGCCATTCCAAGTGATAAATTTGAGAAAAAAAGGGGCTAAAAAGTGAGATATACGCAAGGGGTGAATAGTGCCATTTTGTTGGGTAAGGCCTTTAATCCCATTTTTTTATTTTGTTTTAGGTAGCCCTAAGTGTTCTAAGAATAGCTATATAATTAAATTTTGATTTGGAGCTATGTAGAATTTTTGGGAATTTTCTAAACCCTAAATTATGTATGTTATTAGGTCAAGAGAGAAATCTTGGTGGAGAAGGGCAAACAAAGTTTATAGTGGTGGAAAAGGGTGTTTTCACACCCTACGTAAGTGAATTTGATGTAATATATGTGTGTTGACATGTGTGTGGTTGTATATGTATGAAAAAATATGTATGGAAGTGTAAGTTTGAGTGTATGTATAATGCTTATGTAGGTATGTTAATATAATTATAAGAAGCTTATATATGTGATTAGTATGTGAGGAATGCATATGCATTTGTGTGCTTGTGGTATGGCTGAATGGTATGCATGAAAGGCATATTGGTGTGCAAGTATACTTAGTGAGATTTAGTGATGTAATTAGGCTAAAATGTGAGTATGGAGAATGGTTATAAGGTGAAATGCATAAAGGCAAATAATGGTTGGTAATAGGGCATGACATGACTTAAATTAGGTTATGCATGAAAGTATGTCCATGCATGTATAAGTGATAACTAATGGTAATTGGAGTAAGGCATGAAATGGCTAACTACATAGATATGAATGGGGTGAAATAATGTAAATAAAGGTAACATTGAGTAATGGTAATGATAATCATATTAAAATTTGATAATTTAGGATGACAATGATATGTGATAGTGATGCAAATGAGATGGATTGCTTAATGATGATGACTTGAGAATTGAGGTCATGAAAATGACAAATGAATAGTGATAAGTTCATAAAATGACGCGTAATTGATGAATATGCAAAAGTGAGAATATGCTCATAATTGTGAAAAGTAATGGCATGATAAGTAATGGTAAATGACCTATAATTGTGTAACTAAAATCGGTAATTAGAGCTTAACCCATATCAATTAGACACCCATTGGATGGGTTGATCGGTTAACTAGGGAATTAGTAGCTGCTAGGGATTTTGGTCCTCCTAAGCCATTGCCTATATACATTACATGGCATTTGTAGCCGTCGTTGTTCTAATATTAAGAGGTCCACCAAGACTGATTCATGCCACTCTGATTTGGGAGTTTCTTATAGACTGATCCCTACTATTAGATAGATATGGGTAGGTGCAGCTATCGAGGTTAAAAATGTAGGCCACTGCATATTTTAGATCTTGCTATCCAGTGTCTGTAAGTGTAGTCTTTCCAGTATGGGCCTAAAATGGAATAAGATAAATAAAGACAAACTATATTAATATTGCTGAGTTCATGATATGTCTGATATAATTGAATTGAAGAAACATAACTTGATAAAATAAATAAACTATGTGTCACACTGAATCATAAGTAATGAGATTAGCTAATAAATGACTGAGGTGTATGTATCTGAACCTGTATAACCATTTAACTAGATTAATGTGTGCGTATTGCATGATTGTGTGTGTAAAATATATATATTAGATTAAATTCGCCACTGAGTTTATACTCGGCGTGTCAGTATTTTGATGCGTAGGTTGTAAATAATGATAGTTGTCTAGCCTTGGTGGGTTTTAGTGTAGTTGATCAACTTTAAAGGTATATTTCTCTATTCAATTTTTCTGTTTAGGGGTGGGTCACTCATGTATAGCTAGGGGTTGGCCCAGCTTTGTAAATTAACTAGACATGGTTGTTAACACCATAGTCTGTAAATTAAAAATTAGAGCTATCACTAAATACATATATGTCCGTAATTATATATATATGTCCATATATCTGCATGATTGACTGATATGGGTCTGAGACCCTGGGTTGTGTAATTATCTATTAATGAGATTGGATGATTGATTGGAGGCTCAGATAGGTCCAAAAGATGGTGGATATGCTAAGAATTGATTAGAAGTGCTTTTTAACAAGTTTAAAATTTTGGTTTTTCACCCGGGTAGCTATTATGTTGCCCAAATTTTTATAAACTGTATTTCTATCCTATATAAATTATTTTGTCAGTTAATTACAGTCAATATAAGATTAGCATAGGATCATAATAGAGAAATAATAATAATAATAATAATAATAATAATAATAATAATAATAATAATAATAATAATAATAATAATAATAATAATAATATACCAGGGTAGTCGAGGCTACAAGTGCTAAGTGAATGACCATTAGGGTAGAAACAGGATGGGTGACCTATGGGAAATGTCATCTCTTATCGGGTTCCTTTAAGAATCAGGTAGTGGTTGTTACAGTGAATGTTAACTTCTTCATGTTTGATAATGCATATGCACGAGATAAATGATATTATGTTTATCATAAGCTTGGTTAGTTAAATCTTGTATAATTAGGAATAACTATGACCATAACTATATGTGTGTGTGTGTGTGTGTGTGTAGCATTATGAAAATGTTTTCTCGATTACACTATTAAGCTATTTACTTAGCGCATCATTTCGTTTGTGATGTGTAGGTAAGGAGGACAATTAAGCCTAAGACTCGAGACATCTAGACAAGCAAGAGAAGACTATTCTTTTTGGCATATTTTGCTACATGTGATTAAGTTATGAAATGTATAGACATATAAAGTGCACTCTTATTTTGGATGCAATTAGTCTTAGGCCTAAACCATAGTGTTTTATAATTGTAACCTATATATAGTTTTGTAACTGTATTTTAAACTCTTAAAATAGCTTTATGCTTATAT
Source organism: Hura crepitans (assembly GCA_948208565.1). Taxonomy (NCBI): domain Eukaryota; kingdom Viridiplantae; phylum Streptophyta; class Magnoliopsida; order Malpighiales; family Euphorbiaceae; genus Hura; species Hura crepitans. The sequence goes on from CANXYI012132759.1 coordinate 8,223, forward strand.
GTTGTCTCTTCTTGAGGTTGAAACTATGATTGTGATGATGATTGATTTCGAGTGATAAAAAGGATCACGGAGATGGGGAAATGATTATAAATGTTTTCAAAGTGTTTTTTTGATTGCCAGTTACTATTCAAAAATTTGGAATAGTACTTGATATAGATGTTATGCTGCCAAAATTTTGTCACGAGGATTCTCAAATTTTGAATATGTAACTCCATTTTTTAAAAGTTTTTGAAAACTCACATTTTTTTATGTATTAATCAAGTGTGACTAGATGTTTTAAATAACATTGTATGAGTTGAGATCAGATAACATGTTATGTGTGCACTCATTAGTTGTGTTCAACAACTGACCGATGACCAGACTAGGTAACGAGTGTCACACCCTATGTCTTTTTCCACAAGTCCCATAAAACTGCTAATGTACTTCTTGCTGTAAACACAGGTGCACTAGTAGCTTGTTGTTATTGCTTAGGTCTAAACTATGATCCTTAGCCCGTTTTTTGAGTTTAATTTTATCTCAAGGATTATTGTGAAGTTTAGTTTCCCTTTGGTCTTTTACAAGCTTTAGTGGCTAAGCTAGCTTGCCCTAGTATGAAAGGCCTCTTCTTCTAGAAAGTCGCTTTCCTTTCTTTCAGCATCTCTTTCATTGCATGTGTTGCAACACCAAAAAGGTAAATGATATGATCTTTGAGGTAGCCATTTGCATTCAGATCTCAATATTAAGGCCATTTTCAAACCTCTTACACCTTTCTTCTTCTATGGAGAGAAATTCTTTTACATATATACTTAGTTAGGCAAAATCCTTCTCATATTTAGATATGGACCTGTGCCTCTACTTTAAATCCAAGAACTCCTACCTCTTCTTTTCAAAGTAGGTTTCTAAAATATATCTCCTCTTAAACTCCTATAGAAAGAACTCCTAAGTTAAATATACGACACCTTTATGTTTAGCTATTGTCTCCTACTAATGGAATGCCTCTTCTTGTAATAAAGAGGTGGCACATGTCATATTCTCTACTTGGGTGCACTACAGTTGCTGTAGGATTTTGAAAGTCTACTCTAACTATTACTTAGCTTTAGCTACATCATCCATCGACATTTCTAAAAAAATCTAGTGCCCCTATCTTCTTTACCCTTTCCAAGTAAGTTTTCTGTAGTGCTAGAGCTATGGAGGTTGCACTGGCACTGGTGGTGTTAGTGGTAGAGCAATCACAGTAGTAGTCTGCCCAAGCAAGCCTACATTTTGCTATAGTAGCACTGGTTGAGCTTGTGTTGAAGCTAGTCATGTAACATTGATATGCACCAGAGCCTCTAAACTAGTAGGCTCATGGATCATTGTCGGTGCGTGACTCGCCACCTCTTCCTCCTCACCTAGTGGAGTATGCTCACTAATCTTAATTTACTACTAAAGAAATAGTTATCAGCCTTAAGTAGTATAGATTTACATTATATGTAATCCTACACTATATGGCACTCATGCAATCATATGCCTAGGAATGCCTAAACCCACTCTAATACCACCTAATGTCACACCTCTTACTCGATCCGTTATCAGACTTGGATAAAGGATGGCACTAACCCACCTATACATGATAACCTTGCTTAATTACCATTATCTTCATAGGACCCTTCTAGAATTAGAGAGTCATGTTTTAGGTGTTCTCAAACTTATTTAATTAAAATGATGTCACTAATGCTTTTTAATTCAGTTCTGACAAAAATCTAGTATCACAATGACTGTTTGAGAAAAAAACCATAATTTTTACCTGCAATAAAAGCACTTTAATTATCCATCCAACACTTATTCCACTTCTTAGGGTCCTCTTAACCCACTATAAACATTTCACAACAACACATCCTTAAGCATGTTTGCCAAACTCATCTCATGCATTCACATAATTCATACATGCAAACAATCATTCTTAGCATATTCCAAGCAAGCAAGCATACCACCCATTCAAACATTCACCTCTATGTTTATAGTACTAAGTTACATTACAATCCACAATATTAATTTACACAACTTTCTAACCTATCTACCCCAACCATTATTACAAGAGATATATACCACAAAATCAACTACTCAAGTTGCTATGCTGCTTCTGATTTGAGGCTAGCTATACATACTATCAATAACCTTTGCATCAAAAAGCTGATATGCTAAGCATACACTTAAAGGTGAATTTAATGAAATATGCATTGTGATTAAATTTAGTTATAAGCAAATCTTACCTCATAAATCCTACACCATGCATGTAAAGAACAACAACTAATTAACTTCTTTAGTGATTTACAGTACCTTTGTTAGGTCATTAATTCCTTAATATTATTGACATTTAGCTTGAAATTTTATTCTTGAGTATTGTTATTAATTTTAGTATCGTTATTATTACTATCATTATTAAAATTATTATCATTGTTGTCGTCATCATCATCATCGTCATCATCATCATCATCATCATCATCATCATCATCATCATCATCATTATTATTATTATTATTATTATTATTATTATTATTATAGGCCTATACTCGAGAGATTACTCTTTCAACACTGGATATTGAGATCTAAGCTTGTGTAGGGATCTGTATTTTAGACTTTGATGGCTAATTACCTCATTCAACTGTTAAGCTTATCTCACACTAGTTTCATTTCTTCTGGGTTTTCTTACTTAAGCTAAGTTTATAACACCCAAACAAGGCTAAAGGCATGTAAATTACACTCAAACTCAAATGTGTTCATACATACATATAAGGTGAGTCATTCAGCCACCAAGGTAAGACATACATATAACTCTTTCTTAATAATTCCTCATTCCAATTATGTTCCTAGCATGCTATTATGGTCATTTACACACTAACCATCCTTAAGCTCACTTGTACACATATAATTACTTACCATAACCCATACGGCCAC
>CANXYI012132833.1:0-14308 GCA_948208565.1 Hura crepitans
CTAAGTAATTTACTATTCGTTGTAGACCATAAATTAAGATTTTGTTTTCAACTTTTAACCCCTTATATGACCTCAAATGCTTCTCAAATTTCACCATAATTCATGTTATAATTAATACTAATTTTTGGTTGGGTTATCTCCTATTGGCTCTGTCACACCCTCTACTCGATTTGAACATTGGACCCGAATAAGGAGAGCACACACATATCGATATCCGATTTTGCTACCCATAAAAACCCAATTAAATTAAAACTTTTATTAATTAAGTGATTTCTTTATTTATGGAGTTGTAAAAATACTAAAAACCATTAGGCACACTTTATGAGGCAACTAATGGGGTCATCGTGTCAAAAATCCTATAGCATAATAGCTGTAATGGGACACTTTCCCAAATATAAACCTATTAAAAACACTTCTATATTAACATACAACACAACATGACTCCATATGGGTCCTCTTGGCCCTTCAAACTCATCAAAAAAATGTAAAGCCTTAGGATCAACTCAATCAGCATTCTCACATGCAACATCAAGTGTTTTCATACAAGCCATGCAAGAAATATAAAGCTTTTACAATAAATACAGTTTTAGTTACAAAATCGACCCATGTTTTATAAATTAAGCCCAATTCCTCTGGAATCATAAGAGCATCACTAACTACATTTACATCAACATCATTTTACAAAATGAAACCAAAAAGTACTTTAAAAGGGCATCATTTGTGATCTCCTATAGGCTAAAAGCTTTGACTTTAATCTGTTGCTCTGTTACCTATGTATTGCAAATAGGCAATGTGCTACGCTTTTGCTTAGTGATGTAATCACTTTAACTTGAATATGATAGTTTAAGCATGCTTTTATGCAATATGTGTCAAATGGAACATTTATCAACACACATATGCTCACATTATGAATCTCACATCATTATGCCTTTTTGATGCACATAATGGCCTTTAAATACATACGAGCCACATTATGTCCCTAATCACAACATAATTGCTCTTAACATAATTAAAATCAACCATATGCATAATATACTCATATATCATTCAAAAATATACACATACTCAATTATACATTGTAATGAGCATAACAACATGCATTTTAACCCATAACTATATGTATATATGCCATTACCACATGTTCAAGTTTTATGACCCCATATACACCAATACATTAATTTTATGAGTATTAAACTCCATATTTTACTATATGTATCATATTAATAGGTTTAAGCCATCATTATGTCATAATCATCAATGTCACACATAACACATCATTTAAGTTGAAATTACAATTATTTTATGTTTAACTTATGCCTATACTAAGAAGACAACTATTTAAAGCTAGATAGCAAATATCATTGGCCTAAAGGCATTACACTTGAAAATGCTAAAACATTGCACCTGAAGGTGCTCCCACACCTAAAAGTGTATAAAACATTATACCCGAAGGCACTCGTACTCGTAAATAATTAAACACATTAACCCGTAGACCTTATACCCAAAAGTACTAAAACATTTGCTCGAAAGCCCTATGCCTATTAACACTTAAACATTAACCTGTAGGTCTTCTACCCAAAGGTAAACATTGAGCTGCTAAATCCTAGTTAATCAGTTAACCTATCTAAACTAGGTTGTCAAATTGTATATGCATCATTAAACTTGTCAATTTATCTCATTTTAACCATTTTTAACATATATCATTGTTTATGTCTCAACTTGCATAAACAAACTAGATTGGCCTTTTCGCACCAAAGTGAGGCCTAAACACTCATGCCAAGCAGCATGCATCATACCATACATAGCATAACCAATTTAGGCTCACATAAAATAGAAACCCTCCATTTTTACCCAAATAATATATAGTCAGGATAAAAGGGAAACCAATTAAGGACCCGAGTGGAGATCACTTTGAAGGATCTCGAGCTAATAAAATAGAAACCAAATAAGTTTTTCTAATTATCTATAAAGTCGAAGGGAGAAAATCCTAAAAATGAGAAATAAGCCGAAGGATATCAATCATATTAAGATGTTCATCAAGAATGCCAACAATTGCATGAATAGTGGGCTCATTACTAAGGCCATTACTACTTGGGAACAACTAGACGACATCACCATTGATCTAGAAGTTATCAAAGCAAGGGGTATAAGAGAGCAAATAATAACCCTACTTTTACAAGTGGTAATACTAGTGCCACTACCAAGACGGCTAAAGTACATGCAGTCCATAGTTATAGGTATTCTAATTTGCATAAGTCTTTGTCATTGTGCTTGAAAAAGCTCACTAAAAGGGGTAAGTTACAGCCACTTCCACCTCAACCGTTTAATAAACCATTACCACCTAATCATAGGCACGATCAATATTATGCTTATCACTAATGAATCGAACATCTCACTGACAATTGCAAACACCTCTAAAGAGCTTTTTAAGACTTTATATATTCAAAACAAATCCCTGATCTTAAAGCCTCATCAAACCCATTACCTAAGCACCACACTTCTTGCCTTCTTAAATCTAGACTACTCAAAGAATATGTGCTTACAAAAATCTATGGGTTTAACCAAGTAATTGAAATGGGAGTAAGGGTGAGTGAATCTATCCTTATGACAAGTTTTTGGGATAGTAAGAGTGACTGTGAGACTGAGGAGAGCAAGAAATTCTAAGATGAATCCTCTAATGATGATTTCGAAGAGGGTAAATAAAAACAATTCAGATTGAGGGAGAAGTAGTTGAGAGGGTAGAAAAGAATGGTCGGATCTAACCTAAAAAAGAGCTTAAATCTAAATAGGACAAGCACGAAGAGGTATAAAAGTAATTAAAGAAAACACAAGCTAACATCAGTATGTGGGACCTACTGATGTCATCTAAAGACCATAGGTAGAAAGTTGTTGAAGCCTTACGTTAAGTTGCTGTATCTATAACAACTACCCCTAATGAGCTATTACAAGTAATGAAGATAGGCAAGACAGGCCTTATCACCTTCTTTGACACTAACTTACCCTTAGAAGGGAGAGAACACAATAGGCCACTCTTTATCAAAGCTGAAATAAATGGAAAGAAGATAGGATATGCCATGGTTGATGATGGTTCCTCTCTATGTGTATGTCTAACTAAAATTTTGTCTAGTTTGGGGATCAAGAAAGAAGATCTATCACCCTCGAACATCACTATAAAAGCTTATGAAGACACTAAAAGATAGGCTGAAGGGTCTTTTATAGTCAAGGTATAAGTAGGGCTAGTCATTAATGAGGTTGAATTTACTATAATAGATATTCTAGCCACTTTTTCCATCTTATTAGAGAGACCTTGTCTCACAAGCTTGGGGGAGTCCCTTCCACCCTACACTAGATGATTAAATTCTTGCATGAGGGTAATATCATAACCATGAAAGCTTAAGTTGATCATGCCATTTCCACTTTAGCTATTGCTAATTAGCCTTTTATTGGGTTTCATGTTGTGGGTATTTATAAAGATTACATAGATCCAACCGTATCCAAGATGATGAAAAAATAGACTTTTTCCCAGGTGTTGGTTTAAGAAAGAATTTGCAAGGTATAATTGAACCCCTACAAATACATACTCAAAAGGATACAAAAGGGATTAGCCTATAATCCAAGCAAAGGAAGGAACCTAAGAAAAGGTAGTTATTTGGGATATTATTTTGTCAAGTAGAAAGGCATAAGATATGATGGGACTCTAAAACTTGCAATAGTAGAAGGATGTTACAAGCTAGGATTTGAAATCTTTGTTAATGTTGTTAATTGGGAGTCGGGCCATCTCACTCAGATTCAATGGACTAAAGAAGTATTCCAAAGCCACCAGCTATCAAAAAAGTCTATCTAAGCCTCCCTAAAGACATGCCTAATTTAGATGTAGATTCTAATTTATTTTTAGTTGAATTGTATCGTTGTGACCTCTTTGAGGTGAAAAATATCCTTTTTAATAAGTTGAACAATGAATTTGATTGTAGTGTGCATACAAATGATCATTACAAGAACATTTTTGACATTAATTGCTTTAAAACTAATTTGTTTAATCTTGGCACAAATAAACAACCTAGAAATATATTAATTGCCCATGATACTACTATCGAGGAAAAGAAAAAATTTGAGAGGCTACTAAAGAAATATGAAAGAATTTTTGCTTGAAATTATGATGATATGCTAGGTATTGATCGAGAAATTGCTGAGCATGCTACCCTAACATATGACCACACTATCCCAGTCTGACAAAAGCTCAGGAGAATGAGACCTAAATGGATAAAAAAGGTAAAAAAAGAGGTTGTCAAGTTACTTAAAGTAGAGTTCATTAAAGAAATCATTTTGCCCACATGGCTCGCTAACATAGTCCCAGTACCTAAGTAAGATAGAAGGGTCAGGATGTGTGTAGATTACTGAGTCCTAAACAAGGCATATCTAAAGGATGATTTTCCCTTACCCCACATAGATGTATTGGTAGATAGTTAACAATGGTAGTTGTGCTCATTTGCTGATGGTTTTTGGGATATAATTAGATTTTAATGAGGGTGATAAACAAATGCAAAACTGCATTTATAACATAATGAGGCACATATTATTACAAGGTAATGCCTTTTAGGCTAAAGAATATAGGAGCTACCTATTAATAGATGTCTACTAAACTATTCCATGACATGATCCACAAAGAAGTTGAAGTCTATATAGATGACATGATGGTAAAATCTACAAAAAAGGGAAGAACACTTCGAAGCATTGGAAAAGTTTTTCCAAAGGTTAGACCAATTCATTATGAGGCTTAATCCTAAGAAGTGTGTCTTTAGAGTCATGTTAGGAAAGCTATTGGGATTTGTAATAAGTAACAATGGAATTAAAGTAGATCCTAACAAGCTAAAACCCATTATAGACATGCCTACCCTATAGTCAAAAATGAGGTTAGGGGGTTCTTGGGTAAAATACAATACATCAGTCGATTCATATCTAAGATCACTTCAGTTTATGAGCATATATTTAATTTATTATATAAAAGGCAGCTAAAGGAGTGGAATGAAGATTATGAGATGGCCTTCCAATCTATCAAACAAAATTTAACCAACCCCCTATCTTAAAGCCCCAAAACTTCAAGAGCCCCTGTTCCTATATCTAGCAGTGGAGGAATCTTTGGTAGGAGCTTTGATTGCATAGGTAGACAAAGCAGGAATAGAAAATGAGGTCTATTACTTGAGCAAAAAATTACTTCCCTATGAACAAAAATATACAAGAGTGGAAAAGATCTGCTTAGGAGTAATTTAGGTCTCTAAGAAGCTATAACATTACTTTCAATCTTATAAGGTCAAAGCAGTAACGAAGCATTTCCCCCTTAGATATCTACAAACTGCACCCTTATTAATAAGAAAAATGGGTCACTAGATTTTACTCCTCTAGGAGTTTGATATCTCTTATGTCTCCAAGAAGATAATTAAGGGCCTAGTTATAGTTGTATTCTTGGCATATCACCCAATTAGAGGGGAATAAGAAGACTATAAATTTCTAAATGAACACTTAGGGGCAATATCTTAGAAAGGATTGAAAATGTTATTCGATAGGGCAGTCTGTTAGAAAGGGGCAGGTGCTGGAGCTCTAGTCATTAACCTAAAAGGTGAGCAGATATTCCGAGCTAGAAAATTAGAGTTTCTAGCCACGAATAATATCATTGAATATGAAGCATGTGTGTATAGTCTTGAAACTCTATATCAGCTAGGGGCAAAGATAGTCAATGTGTATAGGGATTTTATGCTAGTCATTCAATAAGTAAAAGGCAATTAGGAAGTCAAGGATGAAAACTTGGGCAAGTGTGTCAGGATGGTTACAGACCTTGTTAAAGGGTTTAATCACTACACCTTTCATCATATCCCTGGGGAGAAAAATTAGGTAATTGATGCCTTAGAAACCTTAATGTCTGTATCTAACCTTACCAAAAAAGACTTACCTAGACCAATGTATTTTAGTAAGCTAAGATTTCCTACCTACATAGGTATAGTTAGCACTAGAACTGAACAACCAAGCCCTAGCATACCATGGTACCATGACATTCAAACTTATTTGGAAACTAAATAATATTTAAAGCATGCAACTGAGAAAGATAGAAGGGTCCTTTAAAGGCTTTCTACCTAATTCATCATTTCAAGGAATGTTGTATAAAAGGCAAGAAGACAAAATTTAAATTAGGTGCATAGACAAATCAAAGGCACAAAAAGTGCTCGAAGAAGTTCACGAAGGAGATTGTGGCCCTCATATGAATGGAAAAAATCTCAATAAAAAGATAATGAGATTAGGTTATTACTAGCTAACTAAAGAAGTCGATTGCTATGACTTTGTCAAAATATGTCATATGTGCTAGATCTATAGAAACCTGAGTCATTTTCCACCTAAAAACTTGACTAGTTTATCATTTCTATGGCCATTTTCCACATGGGGTATTGACATAATTAGAGAAATAAGGCTATCAGCTACTAGAAGGCATAGGTTTATAGTAGTAACAATCGATTATTTCATGAAATGGGTTGAAGCTGAATTTTTCAATAAATTAGGGGCAAGATAGAAGGTGAAATTTATTGAAAAAAATATCATTTGCCTATATGGATTGCTCCAATAGGTCATCTCAAACAACGGGGTGCAGTTTTAGTGTGAGATAAGGTAGCTTTTGTGAAAATATAAGATCCAACATCACAAGTCTTCTCCATATTAACCTCAAGCTAATGGTGCGGTAAAGGTAACTAACAAAAATGTTATGAAAATTTTGCAGAAAATTACCAGTACTTACAAAGATTATGTGGATATGTTGCCTTTTGCATTATAGAGATATAAAAACAATTGTTAGAACATCTACTCAAGTCACATCCTATTCACTAGGGTATAGGATAGAAGTAGTAGAGCCAATCAAAATTGAAGTCCCATTGCTCAAGGTTGTGTTAGATGTAGGCTTACCAAAGGCTGAATGGGCTAGAAGCAGATATGAACAGTTGGTATTGATCAATGAAAAGCAATTGAAGGCTCTTTACCATATGCTATTGTATCAAAAGAGAACTGCTAGGGCTTACAATAAGAAAGTTAAGACTAGATCTTTACAAAAAAGGGACTTAGTTTTAAAACAAACCAAGTCGTTGTTGATAGATCCTAGGGGAAAGTTCAAGCCTAATTGGGAAGGTCTATATTTGGTTAAGAAAGTACTCAAGCATGAAGGCATCAAGATCTTAGATTTAGAAGGCAATGAGTTCTCAAAACCTATCAACATGGACAAATTAAATAAATACTTCTATTAAAAAAATGTTCGCTAAGCTGAAAACCCAAACAGGGTGACTTAGGAAAAAATTAGGATACCCTGATGAGGTGAAAACCTAACAGGCACCTCATGCAAAAGTTATGGGATCTTGAGAGAAAATGTCCAATCAAGAAAACCTATCTAAGGCTGATTGGTAATGATGATATTATGGGAAATTAATATGTTCACCAAGATTAAGCAGCTTAGTTCTAAATGTAGCTAATAGCATGAATGCTTTAGTCATGATCATTGATATGCAAATTTCCATTAAGATTGAGAAATGTCATACAAGTAATCAAATTCTACATACATTGTCTTTTTTCGAAGTCAGAAATACTATCTTCACTTTTTCTTTTCAACATTAATGTTTTATTGCCTTTAGTTATACTCAAAATCCATTCTTTATAATAGTCACATTATTAATGGTGCTAGTTGTATGATTAGGTAAATTTCTCAGGATGGCATATTATTTCCATAACTCGGGAAAGGAAGATAAGAAGTGGCATATCAAAAGACCACCCTAAAACCCCAAAAGCTCAGAAGAGACTATTTTTAGTAAGCTAAATTCTTGCTGAACCTAGGAAGGAATATAAAAGGTAGCATGCCTTAACCCAATCAAAGGAACAAAGCTAGAATGGTAGGAGAGAGAAAAATGAGTGATCTTCTACTAAAGACATCTCAATCGTATACTGACAATAGTACCAAGCCATATAGTCCACTATTCGCATGAATCACACCTCATTATGAGCCTTCTCTCATAATGATGATTCAAGGCATATTTCACCCTAAGCTTTTTAGGTAGAGGAATAAGTAACACCAATTTCTCTTGTTGCCAAATCTATAAAAGAAAAGGGTCATTAGGTTAAAAAATCCTTAAAGGACCACTAAGCAAAAATTAAGCAAACTTACTAGTACAAAAACCTTCACAGGCATACTAGGCAAAAGTTAGGGTTAAAAGAAAATAAAAGTTAAAGGGAACATCCATGATAGGCTCTTAATGCATACCTATAAGAGGAGTGGACTTTCGATGGCAAAATCAATATTCCTTTTTTTTTTTTCAGAGCATCCAATCCTTGAATGGTTTCAACTAGGAAAACACCAAAAGAGTTGTAGCCATAGCATATTATAGTCAAAAGTTAAAGAGTCTTAAAATCATAGAACTCATCCTTGAAAGTAACCACAAGCCAATTATCAAGGATACACAGCAGTATACACTTTGCCTATTCCACATAATTGATAATAAATTGGTAAGCATGGTCTAAAATTGCTCACAAGGAAATCAGGTTAACACTTGGCACCACCTTTTAAGCTATAATAGAAGGAAAGCCTAAAGCAAGGACAATATCCAGATGATAATGGTCTTTAAAAAAAGGCAAGGCTCAGAGATCATCTGCAATGATTTTATAGTCCAAAATAGCAATAAACTCTTCCAAAGTTGGGGTAATCTCTTGAAGATGAACACATGAAAAATGGGTTTCTAATATTGCACAATCACATTCAAAAAATTGTGGTCAATATGTACTTTCCTCAAGAATCTAAGGGAAGAAAAGCAAGCGAGGGTAGGTAAAGTCCAAGAGGCCTTTGGTTCCAAAATCTTAGACAAATTTTGGCTAAAGGAAGACATAATGGGAGTGTGACATGAAAGATGAAGAATATGATATTTATATGCCAAAACCCCACCTTTCTTTCTCTAATTAGGACTAGGAATCCAAAACACATGAGGAGGTTCGTATGGTCCTTATAATATACGAAGATGGCATCATAGTCTGCACGAACTAAGATAGTATGTCTGTGGCAATTTCAACCTCTTATCTAGGATCTTGTATAGTCAATATCCATATGTACCAATACATCTTAGGTCCATATAGACTAGTACATCTTAGGTCTGCACAAACCTATACTCAGTGGAAAGGATGGATTGTAATGGATGCTAAAACCTAACTTATGTACTATTTCATGGACAAATATACTTGAGAGCAAATATGCTTCAAAATAAAGTTAAAATTGTATATACACAAAATTTAGAGTTTGAAGTTCTATATTTTAAATGAAGAAAAGAAAAGAGAAGAGTGCCAACCATCCTATTCTTTAACATTGTCATCCTCCTATGTGTCTTCATTATTAGAGAAAATTAGCAACTTCTCTATAACTTTGAATGTCCTCACTTTCCTCTAGGCCTCAAAAAGGGCAGCAACCCTCCTTGACAGTGCACTTTGCAAAAGAGTGAAGGATCAATGCATAACATACTTAACATACATAATTACATGTAATTAACCATGGCAAGAATATTGCTCATAGCAAGGACTCGGGTTTCATGGATCATGGCTTTTCTGAAGGGCTCTACCACACGAGTAATCCTCTCTATGGAAGCTCTCTTCACTTGATCAAAAAAACAAAAACACAAGTGACATTTCAAATTCGAATAATGCAAATGATTAGTAAAAGATCATACCAATATAATGTTTTTTGGCTCAAAGGGAATCAACTAGTTCTCCTCTATACGAAGATGGGTGGAAGATAGCTCCCCATAAATGCCATAACACATATAGCTCAGCTCGAGGATGTCAGTTATAATGCTAATGACCTTATCATGTAATGAGCATTGACCAACAAGTGGACTAGGAACTCTACTACATGCAGGAGGCAATGAGAACTGAGAACTAGGGGAACTAAGGGCAGTTCAATCATTTTCATGATGAAAAAGGGCTAGCCCTAAGAGCAACAGTAGGCTATAACACAACACACAGTTAATAGATATCTCTAAAAGTGGATTATGAGTTAAGCAGTTCTATTGAGAAGGAGAAGGTCTAGAGGTATAAAGAATCCATGAGAGCAAATAAGTGGATGCCTAAGAAGGGTAGTTCTCTTCAGCATCCTTTATCAGTGTGTCCCCTAGGATCCCTACCGTCATGCCTTGCACAAATTCCAAGTCATTTATATATCTCCTAAAGAACATTGAGTCAGGAGGATTTTAAGCAACATGGCATGTGTAGGGCCCTATATGCCAGTTTATAATTCTCTCTCCTAAGAACTAGGAGTAACCCTTTAGAGTGGTTAGTAAGATATGGCAAGAGGACAATTTTTTAATAGAGCGCATAAAATTTGGCAATTCCTTAGTCAAGAAAACCTAATAATCCAAGTCAACCTACAAAGATAAGTATTAGTTATAGTTGCTTAAATTACTAATGATAGATTTTTCATGTGCAGGAGATACTTATATCAGTCCAAGCCTTATAATTGAGATAGTGGTGATACTGCATTAGTGAAGCTGTATTCCAAGGGCTTGAAGATGGTCAAACTCATCTATCCCTTATCGGGTACTGACGAGGGATGTTTAGTTCACAAGGTCTAGTTAACAAATGAAACTCATATGCCCGGACCTATAACAAGAAGAAAAGCACAAAGTTAAAGTCATAAAAAGGCTTCATGTGAAAAGAAAAGGATCAGAATGAGTTACTTACTAGTACACCTAATACAAAGCCTTGAACAACTCGATGACTCTTTCTACTGTAAGCAACCATGTCTAAGCTCTAAAATACCCACTCGAGAGATGAACAACACCAATATGAAGAATTGATTTTATCAATTTGCTCCAAGACAAGGAGAAAGCTCTAACTCATAGTATCATTGGCATTGGCAAAAAGTGTGGTACCCAGTAGATAAAGAATGAAGCAATGAGTGTGTTGATTGACCTCCAGCTAACCAGAAAGAGCCTCATCTACCCTTTTCTCATGCAAATTAGTGCATCAAATGCCTACAATGTGATCCTGAGGAATAAATCCTAGTAAGTCTCTCACTTTTTGCAATCGGAGCAAAGGATAGCGATAACAGGCATCAAATACATGTCCAGTACATGGCACCCCAATAATAAAGGCCCAGCCAAAGGGTGTTATGGTCATCTCTCCAAAGGCTAAGTGAAAGGTATGTGTGGTGTCCATCCAACTATCTAGCAGTGCTCTCCAAAGCTTGTAAATCACGATGAAAGTCTTTGCCAACTAGATGGTCCACAAATGTCTGAATTTTGGTAGTTCTAACCTTATTTTTCACTAGCATAAGCATCATAAAATACCATTGCTAAAGTCCCGAAAGAGTACCCCCACATTTGAGATGTGTATGAAAAAAGAGGCAAGGACATAAGTGTTCACATGGACTAATATCTTAAAAATATGTTCGCATGGACCACAAGAGGAAGAGCTACAAGAGATCTATATAGACTACAAGTACAATCACAACATGGTCTGCACAGAAAAAAGTTTATAAAGACATAGGTCCACCCAGATTACATTCACAAGTAGATATAAGTTCGCACAGAAATATAGTGGTTACCAACAAGTCCGCATGAACCTCCTAGTCTATCACATACAAAATAATCCTATATCATATACTAATGATGCTGGAATGAACAATTGAAGGTAAGGTCTGCACGAACCAAGTATGCCCTAGCAAAATAGGTTTGTACAAACCTATTAAACTAGAGATAGTTCACATTGCAAAAAATGAAGGAAAATCCAATTAGAACCTTAATAAGGCATAGAAGGGAAAGAAAACACACCTGGGGGTAAACCTCTAAGCATGAATGGTGCATCAAATCTACTAAAATTAGAGTCAGGTTACCAAATGTAACTCTATTCATTGGAGTGGCACTTTCAAGCTGGTTGATAGCCATAGAAGGTGTTAAATCGACTAAAATCAGCATTGAAATGTCTTTCACTTGAGGAGGAGGGCAATAATAAGTCCTTGCACTCATCAGAATGAGGAGAACTATTAGAGTTCCCTCACTTTCATCGAAGGATAATAAGTGAGAGCCATTGGTAGCATGAGAAGCCATTAGGAAAGGATTTTTGGTAAGAAAGAAAGGAGCAAAAGAAAAACTAAAGTGATTGCAAATGAGAAAAGAAGAGGGAAAATGAGCAGTTATCACTCTGTCACGATAGGTCTGCATGGATTTGTGACTTTTAAGTCTGCACAGACTTAATTTAATCATTGTTTGCCCGGACTTATGCCAACTTTATTCACACGGACCTACAAACCACATGGCTCCAAAATACTTCACAAGACATCTCTCAAAAGCAGATAAATGTTATAATATTTTCAATATAAAATTAAAGTTCCATGATATTTTTTCTTGCAGGATTGGCTTAGCATCCGATCTAACACTTTTTGGATCGACACAGCATCTAATCCAACACTTTCAAGATTGACACATCATCCAATCCAAATGCTCTCAAGATCAAATTAGTGTTTAATCCAACATTTTTAGGATCAACTCAGAGTTTAATCCTTAACTTGGATTCAACCTTATAAGCCAATCCTACTTTATGTAACACCTATGTTTTAAGGCTTTGAGAATAGTGCCATAGTGTTCGAGGAGTGTACTTAAGGTGTCGGGTCACTTGCACATGGACTAAGGCAGTGGCATAGGTCATGAAACTTTGAGGGTCCTTAATTTAATGAAAAAGGAAAAATTTAAAAATTTAGAAGAACCAACAATTCATTTTGAGCTGTAAGCTAGCCACCAGGGTAATAAAAATTTTTTGAGCTGGGACTTACCTGAGATGTGCCCAGATGGACTCAAAAATATTAGACCCTAAAGCTAAGAAATCACACTGAGTCTAATAGTGAAAGAATTTTTAGAATCGGAGGTCATTTGTAAAAATCTCGTAATTTTTTAGGTTGGCACATAAATTGAGGTAATCTAAAAATTGCTCTATCAATGAAATTTGGCCATAAAAATTTATGAAAAGGTAGAGGGGATTAAAATAGGAATTTTAAAACAAATAGTGTAGTTTTTAGAGGTTTGAGTGAATTTTTATGAATTTTGGAATTTTCCTAAAAAATCGAGATGCTTCGGGAATTATTGAGACAATTTTTTTGTGTCAAGATAGGGCCTATAATAATGCCAAGTGGTTGAGTAACCTTGCTAAAAGGCAAAACACATGTGACAAGTGGATTTCCACTTGTTAAAAAATAAAATTCATTTTTTCTCATTTCCTCTCTTCTGTAAGAATTCTATATGCCACCCTTTCTGTATTTAGCCCTAACTTTCTTCTCTGGTGGCCAAATGAAGTGATTCTGGTGGCTAAAAATTCTTTAGGATGTTATGAATCACAAAAAAAAGAGAATCAGGAAAAAAGGAGTTACCATTTGAGAGATAAAATTCGTGCAAGGTCACTAGGTTAGAATAGTCTAGAACCATGACACCAAGGTGAGTTTATGGCTATATCTCCCTCATTTCTTGCGGTGATTTTTGATTCTAAATCATATCTAAGACATGTATGTGTGTGTATGAGGGATTAGTGGCCATTGGAGGGCATTTGGAGGCTTACAAAGAGTGGACAAAGTTACCATGACTTGCTATTGGTAGCATGGACTTGGTAAGGATGACACCTTCAAAATGTTATGCAAGTGGTCTTCCTACCTTTTCTTCATGTTTATGGGTGTCTAGGCTAGTGAACATGAACTTAAGAGGGCTGGAATGATGTGGTTAAAGTTGAATTCTTCCTTGGTGAGGCTGATTTCCTTTAGTATTTAGTGGAAAATGTCATGTTGTTTTAAGTAGTTGTCTATTTGGCCTTAAAATGCTTGCTGAAATTGTTATCTATGATTGCTTGGTTAGGTGATTTGCTACCTATGATAAGTATTCAATATGTATTTGGCATGTTAGGAGGAGGACTGTGAGTATTGAGAAGAGAAATCATCATGGAATATGTTATTTTCCTTGTACCTGTAAGCTTTAATGCTTGAGTATTAGGAATGTTGCTTGATACCTTAGCCTCAATTAGCTTAAAATGAAATATTTACCAATACACTTGAGTTCATGGCATGTAAATATGATTTAATAATGTCATTATGTGTCAAGGTATGGAAACTTAGTTCACTTTTCTTAAGTACCCAAGAGTTTAAACCATGGCACATTGGCATGAAATTTATGTTGATTAAAGTATTGGTTAAGAAATTTACAATGGCTTAATTATTACCATGACATGGCTATGGACTTAGCTAAGTAAATGACATAGAGATATCATAACATAC